>PVKE010037920.1:0-15676 GCA_004027555.1 Craseonycteris thonglongyai
GTATATTGCTTTGGGGAGTATGGCCATTTTAACTATGTTAATTCTTCCAATCCATGAACATGGAATGTTTTTCCATTTCTTTGTGTCCTCTTTAATTTCTTTTAGGAGTGTCTTATAGTTTTCAGTGTATAAGTCCTTCACGTTCTTTGTTAGATTTATACCTAGGTATTTCATTTTTTTGTTTGCAATGGCAAAGGGATCTCCATAATTATTTAATAAAAGTTGGTTGAATGTATAAATGAAGATAATGACGAGAGAATAACTGAAGCATATGTATACTGTTTAGTCCAGTGTCTGGCACTTGACATTGTCAAACAAATGCTTAGTACCTTTAGCTATTTTATTTAATTGCCACAAGTAACTGGCTGTTTCCTGTGAAGGTAGGTCTCTAGGCTATGCAATCGTACATTTTTCTAGATTCTAAATTATTAATTCCTTTTCACTTTGCAAGTACATAACGATAGTGACATATTTCATCAATAGATAGTTGTCTTTAAAGACGCACTCTGCATGAGTCATCTGCTTTAATGTTCCATTTTTTATCCTTCTTCATTCAAAGTCCATTATGAAATGTAATAACATAGGAACCAAACAGCATATGAGTTTCTTTGATGACCACATTTATATAAGAGAAATTCTACTCTGTGACTTCTTCCTTCAGGTTTCAGATCAGTTTAAAAGGAAACTTTGAAACTTGACTTCTTAAAGTCTTTGAATATAAACCAATTTGTATTTTTAGATAGAAATTACCTGAAACAGTTGTTCCTTTAATAATTTAATTTTTGTAATAAAATCAAGCATGTGTCTAAAAGAGAAATAAAGGAAGTATTATAGAGAAGGGCAGAGAGCAGGTAAGATTTGTATATGTTATAAAATCAAAGAAACTTTAATTGGGCTGGTAGAACCAAGGAGAAACCATATTCTTATATATTTATTAAAAGGAAATTTTATCAGGGAAGCTGGGATGGCTCAGCAGGTTAAGCGCTAGCTTTGCAGCCCTGGGGACCGAGGATTGAATCCCGGCTCCAGCCCATGTGAACCCATGTGCTGAACTGGGGTATGCCCCCAGTTCAGTTCTTGCCGGGGCCTATGAAGAGGCTCCCGGCCCAATTCCTGCCCTATGCAGCCTCATGCCCACCTGTGGAGTGAAACTATATGGAAAACTAATGCTGTCAACTATGGAGACTGCTCTGGGCCTTCCCTCTTCTCTCTATCTCTCTCCGTCAAAGACAATAAAAATAAATCTTTAAAAAAAAAAAGAAAGGAAATTTCATCTTACCCAAACCCCCACAAAAAATATTAGGAAAGGTAACTCCAATATTATGCTTTCAAGTCTTGGATACCCAAATATTTGCAATTCTCTTAAGGGTAATAATAGTTATTTTCAGTATTTCATAAAACCTAATTGATATATCACTTTCTCATAAAATTATACAAGCTAACTGAATGAAATTATTTCCTTTTGAATATAGTTAGTGTAGTGATACACTTTGTTTTAAGCAACATAGTATGGTAAATCATACTCACTGAATTCCACTCCAAATCCTGGTCAAATACTTATAATCTGGTATAACTTGGGATAATTAATTTTTATGCTTTTCCATTTTCTCATCTATAAAATGGGGATCCTAACAATCGCACATCACAGGGTTAATGAAATAACTTATGTAAAGTGTCTACATTTCTGTCTGTCAGCTTGAACTGCTATAACAAAATACCATAGACTAGGTGGCTTAAACAACAGAGACTTTCTTTTCAGTCAATATGGCCATTTATGACAACATGGATGTACTCTGAGGTCATCATGCAAAGCAAAATAAGCCAGATAGAAAAAACCAAGGTCCATGTTACTTCAGTTACATGTGGGACATAAAACTGAAAGCAAAGCAAAGAAACAAAAACTCATGGTCACAGTAGTTCAGTGGTTACCTGAGCGTAAGTAGGGAGGGGAGTGGGGAAGGAGGGATGTAGAGCTAAATATATGGTGATGGAAAGAATACTGACTCTGGGTGGTGAGTACATAATGCAACACACAGGCAAAGTACTGTAGAATTGTACACCTGAAACCTATGTAATTTATGCCGACTAATGTCACCCCAATAAATTTAAGAATCGAAAAAAAAATTATGTAAACCTAATTGCCTCTTAAGACACTATCTCCAAATATCATTAGATTGGAGGTTAGGGTTACAACATGTGAATTTTGGGGCAATACAAATATGCAGTTCATAACAATATCCTAAGTGCTGACCTCATTATAAGCTTCTAATTGGAAAAATTAAAATTGTAATTAATCATTATAAACTAAAATATTAGGGAGTTCAGAGGGCTTTAAGTCCAACTGCTATAAGACCCAGTAGTCATTAAAATGACTTTCCAGCCCCATGGGGAAAATAATAACTCAATTGGACAGACCAAAAAGTAATTTTAAACTTTCTTCAAGTTAATAAAACAAAAACAAAAACACTGTGAAACTGGAAAATTCAAGAAGGCAGGACATAAAATATTGCATAACTCTAATATTCCAGAAAGAAGTAATATTTCAGAAAAACAGAATAACATTGTGAAATTGGAGAAATTACCATGAAAGTCAATGCCATCTAGATTTGCACAGTATCTACATGCAGCAAGCATGCTTAATGTCTGTCATTCTTGTTATGCAGTATTATGAAAATAAATTTAATTTCCTAACATAACATTTGGAGCTGTTTGTTGAGTTTCTAAGATATGCTTAGGCAAACTGTGTGCAAGTATGTGTTATGTTAATGCCCTTGAAACAAGTTATGTACAGGAATAGTCTGGCACACAGTAGGTATTGAATAGGCATTGGTTTCTCAACTGTTTGCTTGATGATTTAATAATTTATGGGGCTACAGCTAATAACGTATTTCATTCATTTAATTAGGTACAAAAGAAGACTATGTGAAGTGAGGCAGTTCATATCCACAACTGGACCATAGAAGGACCTCTTATTTTGGTTCACTGTCTCCTGGGGTGGGGGTGAGCGCAGTGCTGGTGGAGGGAAGAGTTTTTATTTCTTGGATCTTTGAAACAAGGTAGGAAAATGGACCTCAAGGGTGCACAGATTAGATTACTGGGGCTGCCATAATAAAGTACCCAAAACTGGGTAGCTTAGAAAAAGAGAAATGTGTTGTCTCTCAGTTTTGGAGACCAGAAGTTCAAAATCAAGTTGGTGGCAGGGCCATGCTCCCCCTGAAGGCACTGGGGAAGGATGTGTCCCGGGGCTAGTTCCTGGGCTCTGGTAGTGACAGGTGTTTCTTAGCATGTACACTGTCTTTTCCCTGTGTCTCTTCACATTATCTTCTCTTTTGGCAGGTCTCTTTATATGACTTTTTAAACAAATAAGGATGACACCAGTCATATTAGTTTAGGGGACCACCCAACCCCAGTATGACCTCATCTTAACTTCAAGTACATGGGTAGCAACCCTATTTTCAAATAAAGTTATATTCTGGGGTACTGGGCCTTAGGATTTCAACATATCAATGTTTAAGGGACACAATTCAACCCATTACTATGGGTTTATAGTAAGAGGGTTAAAATGACAGGCAACAACTAGAGCTAGAAGCATCTTTATCAATGATATCATATAACACAGTTCTCTCATTTTCCCCATGAGAAAATTAAGGCCAATGTGGTGAGAAACTTGTCTAAAGTCATTTTGCTCTTCTCAGAATTAGGTCAGAATTAAGATATTCCCAACGTAGGCCCTTTTCTATTACAGCACACTCTACCAGGCTCTCTGGGATGCTGCTATGCATGTGTAAATCCTGAATAGGATCCCATTAGTGAATCCTAATAGGATGATTGTGCAGCTGGAAATAGCAAATGCAACACTACCAACCAAGAAAGGGAATGAAACAGAATGGGACTAAATAAATAAAACTCATAAATTTCTCTCTGTACTATATTTATGAGTGGGGAACCAAAAAAAACCCAACAACAACAACAACAACAACAAAACCCTTGAACTTATTTATAAAAAATTGTGTATATATTCTTATATGTTTAAACTGCAGTCACCTTCAAAGTACTCTGTTGGATGCAACACATCTATTTGGGACACCTTTTCCACTGCTCAGAATAGTTTCTGAACTTATCAATGTTGATGTCTTTCAGTGTTTCTGCTTTTTGTTTGTTTCATCTCTCCTACATCAGCGAACCATTTTCCTTTGAGGAATTTTTTCATTTAGAGAAACTAAAATAGTTGCTTGGGTTGAGACTGGGTGAATAGGGAGGGTGGGGCACAGGAGTCATGCCTTTTTTTGGTCAAAAACTACTGATTACTCAGTACCCTGTGGGCAGGTGCTTTGTCATGCTGCACCTTGTTTGTGTAAATCATGCATCCTGAAATTAGCAAATGAGTTAAAAGAGTCTCCAAAAACCTTCACTGAAGCTGAACAAAGGTTCTCTCAACAATACCAGCTGGTACACTGATGCAGATGGGTTCCTATAACAGTCACCTAGTGGGGTAAACCTGTATTAAATATAAGGGGCCCATCCTCCAGAAGATAATTCCAGTTTGTTTGTTTGTCTGTTTGCTTCTTTTTGAGCCCACCCTTGTATATCCTTCGTAATGTAGAGTATGATAAGGAAGAAACATTAATTATGAGATAGCAAAGAGATAAATAGATGTCAGATGGCAAAATAAATTGCTCTTCCTTTCCCTCTTTCTCTTTCCCTTTCTTTGTCATTATCTTTCTCTCTCTCTCTTTCTCTCTCTCTTCGTCCTCTTTTCTTTACTGTATATAATATCTAGGAACATAAGAAGCTACCAGATGACCATGCCAATTTTATAATTACTATTATTACCATAGCAAATTAGTTCCATAGACACTCAATCTCTCAACATCTGACTCTCTATCTGCAATTTATCTTATGTTACTAGCAGTTATAATTGGTAATGATGATGCCATTTTATGCCACAGATTACTAATATTTCCTCTCCTCATACCACCATGAACGTGGATATTATCAGAGATTGTCTTCTGCTTTCTGGGGTGACTCCCGGTACTACAGATTACATCAGTCAAGATCCGAATACAAAACAAATAGCACAGACAGGCTTTGTAGAATGATGTTAATAAAGGGACAATTTAACTGGTGTAAGCAGGTAAAAGTAAATAAAAAAGAAATTAAGAACTACTTCTTAGATAGCAAAATGTAGAGAATCATTATTAATCCTGGACTTGAATGAGAAAAGGGAGGAAGCAGTTACTGGAACCTACAGAGAGTGAATGCAGCACCAGGATAAAGGAAAACATAGGACATCTGGATTTTGGTTGAGGGACTCAGCCAACATGGAGGCCTAATAGCAAAAGAGCCACGGATCAGATTGCACTTGGCATCTGCCCTCTGATCTCCTGCTGAAATCTCCCAGCTGGACTCAACTAGAAGCCAAAGGCAAGAGACCAACTGATGCAGCACATATAGGTCATACTTCCAGGGAGCAGAGAGGATAGTTAATGCATAACATAAATAGCCTTTGACAAGACAACTGAAAAATATCCATCACAGAAGTGAACAAAGTAAGAGTATTCAATCAGTAGGAATAATGCACAAAGAAAACAAAAATCTTCTTAGATATGAACAATGCACATATTATATTCATAAGTTACAAAATGGGTAACAAAACAGCATTTTATAATTAAAGTGAACACAGACAAATGGACTGAAGAAAACTGGAGAACAAATAGTAATGCTGGAATGGGAGGACAAATGATTCTAGGGCAGGTATCTCCAAAGGAAAAAAATAAGAGAAATAATGTGAAACAGGTAAGACTATCTGTGTTTACGTGGGCTGAGCACTGATTTTCACTTTATGTTCAGAGACTTGGGATGAATTAGGAAAAAGTACCTTAAAAAACAAAAACAGAAAAATAAATATTTTTCTAGCTGAAGTCTATCTCTTGAGACCCTAATTTGTTCACTCACAGTGAGAGAGAGAGAAAGAGAGAGAGAGAGAGAGAGAGAGAGAGAGAGAGAGAGAGAGAGAGAGAGAGAGAGAGAGATCAAATACTCATAAAATTACTTTCAGACGGGGCCAAGAGGATGATCAAGAATTTTTCTAAAAATACTTCATTCATTCTTCAATGTAGAAATAGGGCATGTGGAGAAGAAACACTGTCATGGATTAATTAGGGAAAGATTCCTAAGAAAGTAGGGAGAGTTTAGAAAGTCCTAAATTTACCTCAATTTTTATATCATCATCACAGGTCTCCTGAACTATAACCTGCTAAGAATGATGTGCTATATCCAGGTAACTAAATTCGCAGTTTGCATTAGCCTCTATCTTTTCATAATGAGTGGATTTAAAGTCCATGCAAAGAAAGAAAACAAACAAAAGGCTTAGTGTTTATCTTTGGGAGCAGGAACAAGGATATACTTGGGAGACTGTATTGCACTACACAAGCTGACTTGGAGATTTCAGAACAATAAAAGGTCAAATGGGTAGTGGTAGCAACTGAAAGAAAGGTAATGAGACCGAGATTGCAGTCCATGACAATGGTGGAAGGAGAGAATAATGACAGATTCAGCACAAACACCTTCTTTTACTCACATTTTCCTCTTTTCTAATGTTTTCTGGAAGTCCCGTAAGTATTTCCTCAGGATCAATTTTATTCCCTGAAGCTCTTCAGTGAAAACCTTTTTCTTTTCTGTTGTAAAACTTGATAATTCTTAGATTAAGAAGCTGCTTTCATTCACAGTCTGTATTTCAACTAGGTTTATAAAATACGTGTTCCTATTTATTTTTCTAGCACTGTTTGCACCTCCATTCTTTCATTGATTTTCAGAAGAGAAGTTATATGTGAGTCATTTCATTATTTTTCTTCCTATTGGCATTAAGCCTTAAGAACTGTTTTTGCATTAATCAAAAAAGAAGCTTCACACTTCATTTACTAACTACACATTAAAAAGAAGTTTTCATTTTTTACTGCTGAATATAGACCAACACAAATTTTCCATTAGGGGTGAGAATCTTCTCCTTATTACCCAGAATATCCATTAAGCTTTCTATAGATATTTTAATAGTAAGCACAGAAGGATTGTACTTTGAAAATAAAAATGTTTTCTTCTTTGTTCCTGATTATTTGCAAAATCAGGAAGATTTATCTTTATGTTTATTTATTATAATGTGTATGCTCACCAGTTACAAACATAAGCAGGTACTGAAAAGAGTTTCTGTACTTGAGGACAGGATCCAAGGTGACAAAGTACATGAACACTGTGACTGTGTCTGCTTCCTTCCATGAACATTAAATTACGACTAAATTATAGAACAACCAACCTGGAGAATCATCCAAAGTCTAGCTGAACAGAAGTTGTATAATTAAGGACACAAAGAAGAGGAGGCCAAGTTGAGACTGGTAGAAGGAGTGTAGATGTGAAATGAGCCCTTGGTGGCAGTAGAGATTCAGGAGGGACATCTCAGCTGTGGAGGTTCCCCTGGAGGAGCAAAGGGTTCCAGCCTCGTACCAAGCTCCCCAGTCTGGAACACTGGTGCTAGAAGGAGGAGTCCCACAACATCTGACTGTGAAAAACAGTTAGAATTCCAACTGTCTGGTTGGGATGGAAGGCCGTGGGAAACCCAGATGTCCTCCTAAAGGGCCTGCACAGACTCAGTCACTCACAGGTACTCATCCTGGGCTTCAGCAAAGGGACAGTGACTCAGGGGGCCATTGAAGGCATAAGGGCACACACTTCGGTGTGTGGCTATGGAGTGAGGGCTGGAGGACAGCTGCCATTTTTCCTGGGAAGGTCCTCATCCCATGCAGCTGGCTGGTGGACACCATCTTTCCTGTGTTGCACTCGCCCTCACACAGCCAAATCTGAACCTGATTGGTCTGGTGAGCTTCACTTGATCCACTCTGCTGACTCACTAGGACCCCACCCCACCAGCTCCACCAATGCCAGAGGCACTTTCTCTGGCGAGCAGCTAGCTCACCTGCATTGCAAACTTTCTGAAATACTAGCAAAGTCTGCAGGCTCTAGGCAGGTGGTGACCAGCATTGGTGTGCTCTGAGTCTTTTGCTGAGTAGCTCCAGGTATAGTACCAGCACCAAATCAGAATCTACAGAAGCACCCAGCACAGGTGGTCAGGGAGATGGTGCGAGGGCCCCATAGGGTGCCTACTATATAAGGCTACCCAGCAATACTGAGAGACATAGCAGATCTACCTAATACATAGAAACAAACACAGACAGGCATCCAAAATGAGGAAACAAAGGAATATATCTCAAATAAAAAAGAGCAGAAAACTCTAGTACAAGAACCAAATGAGATGGAAGTAAGCAACCTATCAAATACTGAGCTCAAAACAATGGTTATAGTGATGCTCAAGGAACTTAGTAAAAACTTCAACAGAAAGACAGCATGCATAAATAAGGACATAGGAACCATAAAAAGAACCAGTCAGAAGTGAAGAATACAATAATTGAAATTCAGAATGCAATAGAAGAAATCACCAGTGGACTAGATGAAGCAGAGGATTGAGTCAGTGATTTGGAAGACAAGGTAGCAGAAAATATCCAATCATAACAGCAAAAAGAAAGAAGAATCCAAATGCATGAGGATATTTTAAGGGGCCTCTGGGACAACATCAACTATAACAACATTCACAGCATAGGAGTACCAGAAGGAGAAGAGAGAAAGCAAGAAATTGAAAACCTATTTGAATTAATAATGACTAAAAGGTTCCCTAATCTTGCAAAGAAAATAGACATACAAACCAGAAAGCACAGAGAGTCCCAAACAAGATGAATCCAAATAGGCCCACATCAAGACACATTATAATTAAAATGGCCAAGTTAATGACAAAGAGAAAATTCTAAAATCAGCAATGAAAATCAACTAGTAACTTATAAGGGATCTCCCATAAGACTGTCAGCTGATTTCTCAATTGAAATGTTCAGGTCAGAAGGGTGTGGCAGAAAATTTTCAACACTATGAAAAGCAAGGATCTACAATGAAGATTGCTCTACTCTGCAAGGCTGTCATTCAAAATCAAAGGACAAATAAAGAGCCTCTCAGACAAGAAAAAGATAATGAAGCTCATTACCACCAAGCCAGAATTACAAGGAATATTAGAGGAACTACTTTAATATGGGGGAGAAAAAAGGAAAATTATGAATAATAAAATGGCAATAGCTACATATTTATCAACAGTTACCTTGAATTTAAAAGGATTAAGACGGGAAGCCGGAATGGCTCAGTGGGTTAAGCACTTGCTTTGTAGCCCTGGGGACCAAGAATCAAGTCCCAGCCCCGGCCCATGTGGATCCATATGCTGAACTGGGGTGTGCTTCCCATGTGGAAGACCCCTAGTTTGGTTCTTGCCCCCTGTCCGGCCCCTGTCTCGAGAGGGCATGCCTCCCAAGCAGAAGGCCCCCAGCCCAGTTCCCGCCCTGGGCAGCCCCCTGCCCACCTGTGTGGAATGAAACCATGTTGAAAAACTGATGACGTGTAGCTATGGAGACTGCTCCGGGCCCTCCCCCTTCTCTCTGTCTCTCTCTGCCTCTGTCTCTCTGTCTCTGTCAAAGATAAAAAATAAACAAAATAAAAGGATTAAAAGCTTCAATCAAAAGACATGGAAGGTATTGTGTTGAGTGGAGTGTCAGAGAGAGTCAGATGCAATTTAATTTTATATATACGTGGAATCTAAAGAACAAAACAAATACAACACACCAAAACTCCAATACAGAAAACATTTGGATGGTTGCCAAGTGGGAGGAGGGTTGGGAGTATGGATGTACAAAGAAAAAGGGATTAAGAAAAAAATTGGTTGTTACGAAGTAGGTATGGAAATGTAGGGTATAGCATAAGGAATATAGTCAATAATATGGCAATACTACGTATAGTGCAGGTGGGTATTAGACTAATCAGGGAGATCACTTCTTAAATTATACAAATATCTAGCCACTATGCTGTACATTCTAAAATTAATATAAAATAATATTGAATGTAAAAATAATAGGAAGAGGTGGTGCATATATATGGTGGAATATTACTCAGCCTTAAAAGGAATGAAATCTTGCCATCTGCAACAACCTGGCTGGACCTAGATGGTATCGTGCAGATTGTAGTAAGCCAGACAGAGAAAGACAAATATATGATTTCACTTATTTGTGGAACCTAAAGAACAAAATAAACAAACAAAATAGAAACAGACTCATAGATGCAGAGAATGTATTTATGGTTATCAGGTTGGAGGGGTGGGTGAAAAGGGGGAGAGATTAAGAAGTAAAAGTTCATAGTCACAGGGACATAAAGTACTGCATGGGGGTATACTCATGTAGTCAATAATACTCATATTGTAATAACTATGTATGGTGTCAGATGGGTACCAGATTTATTGAGTTAATGAACTTTGTAAGTTATTGAAAAATAAGTGTATTGAAATAAAAAAAATGTAAAAAGAAAAAAACAAAACAAAAAGCTTCAGTACTTCAATTCTCTGTCTCTCTCCATCTCTGTCTCTGTCTCTCTCTTTCTCTCCACACACACACACACACTCATAGTTGCTTAAGGTCTGATTGTGTGTAAGGTATTAAGGATACAGTGATGAAAGAAATGGACATGGTCCCTATTCTCAAGAAGCTTGTGAACTTTATCTTATTAAATAATTCTCTTGGACTATCTTCTTTTCCTGCTTGCTTCTCCCTCTAAGATATCAAAGAATATATAGAGACAGGGGTGAGGGACTTACATGATCTCCTAAAGACGGGAATGAGTCTGGATCTCTGGCATCTGTGTATTCTGGTCTCCTGAGAAATGCTCCTGTTACTGCCTGATTGCTGCTTGTCCGGTCTGCATTTGCCTCTGAAATCTTCGGTGAGAAAAACCCAGAGCTGAGCCGGGACTCTCTTGGCTTGTGCAAGGCTTGCCCTTAGCTCTCCTGGCTTCACTTCTGCTGCAGCTGGGTACAGGCTGTTAAGTCTCTGCCACCTCTGCCATACAGCTACCTGTTCTGGCAGCCCACATCAGCCTCCTCAGTGAGGTCCACTCGCTCTGACTTGGCAGATTCAATGGCAGGCTATGCAGCGCTCAGATCAGTGTGTTTGCCTCAGGAGTAAATGAGCACAGTGCAGAGGCAACCTAAACAGTGATGTCCTTACAGATATTAATAAAGAAGAGCAAGATGCCCTATGCTCCCAGTAATACCATATTCATATAAAGTACAGCCAATTTTCTTGGCTCAAGGGAAAAGTCAGATACACAGCATGGCTGTTTCCCTTTCTGACCTCTGGTTTATTTTTTCTTCCCACAATCCTCTGGGATGATAATGCCTCTCCCACCCCACCTTACTCAAAGTGTTTTGTTCTCAGGTAACATTTTAAGTCTTGCTCTTGACACGTGTCTTAGTAGTCTATTGCTACATGATACCATTGCCACAAATTTAGCAGCTTAAAACAACACATGTTTATTATTTCGTAGTTTTTGTGGGTCAAGAATTTAGGCCCAGATTAGCTGGGTCCTCTGAAAGGCTGTAATCAAGTTGTCAGTTGAGACTTTGGTCTCATCTGAGGGTTGACTGGATCACTCAAGTTGTTGGCATAATTCAGCTCATTACAGATACCAGATGGAAGGCTTTAGTTGCTTGCTGGCTGTCGAATGAAGGCTGCCTTCAACTCCTCGAGGCCACCCACAGTTTCTTTCCATGTGGTTTCCCCACCTTGCCATTTGCTTCCACAATGCCAGTAAAGGATAAAGAGACTGCAGCGAGCTGTATGCAACAATCCTATAATATAACTATATATTCACTTATACACAATCATAAATATCCCATCACTTTCACCATATTCTGTTTTCTAGAAGCAAGTCACAGTCTTGCTGACCCTCAAGGTAAGGATCACACTAAGGCAGAAAGGCAGGAGGCAGGGATCACTTGCACATATTTAGTAAATGTTAGAACACTTTAATCATAATTCTGTATTTTGTGTTTTTATGTTAAAAAACATTGGTATAAGTCCAGGCATTTATGTACTGTTTTACTGAATTAAAATTAACCTATTTTCTCTTGACTAAATGAGAAAGATTGGGCTCCAGACTTGCAAATTAAAGATTTATATTTTATAAACAATATTTTTTTCTGTGCCCTTAGTGTAATTTCCTGCTATTCAGAGAATATATTCTTATAACTTTTTTTTCTCTTCTTAATTTTGTGGGGGGAAAAAAACTACATATCTCAGTTTCAACTGTATCTAGTTGAGGCTACGTGAATAGACAAAATAAATAGAATGTGAACAGCAATATATGCCACTTACAGGGCCTTGGGGGGAAAAAAATCTCACACATATTCAATCTACTCTCTTGTTCTATGGATGGAAGCATCAGAAGATCAAGACTATGGATCCTGTATAACTGCCTGGAGGAAAGCACTATTACCCACCCATGCCTCACGACACAACATACTCCTATGGAAGCAATAGACCTTCTTTGTGTTAACGTCACTGAGATTTGTGTATTCTTTGTTAAAATAGCCTCCCCTCACAAACACATAAATAAAAATGATTATTTCTTAAAGATGTGAGAAGATAAGCTAAGAGTGTTTTAGATGATAAAAAGTTTTTATTAGTGTCATAAGTGAAATTTTTTGTTCTCTAGGTAGAAAATTATGACAGACACTACATTATTTTAAAATATTGCCTAATCTGTGTTTCTTTTCTTTCCTTTGGCTAAGTACAGCATATTAAAAGCAAAAACTTTTCAGAAATGGTAAAAGAGGAAAATATTGTGACCATCTTCTAGGTTTCATAGATGAGATGCAGAAGTAGTTTTTAATGTTTTTGATGGGTAGCCAGGGATAAATAAATGTACTCAGACAAATGCACTGTGTTGCTCAGATAAATGTCTCAAATTTTTTTTCCTTTGGGAGTCCTAAATAGATAATAAAATTAGAAGTAGAACTTTCTCTCACAATTCCAATTTATATGCCCTATCAAGGAGGTCAGACTACTATCAATTACCTGGAAGGTCCTGTTTCCATTACATCCATGGGGACTTCCTCACCAGCATAATAGATTTCACTGTCAGTGTATTATTTCTCCTGTAATAGACTACATTTCCTTTCTTTAATTTTATCCTATTAGCTCTGGCTTTTTCACCTCCTCACACTTCCTTTTTGCTTTGAACAATAATAAAAAAAATCTTCCTTTCTTAAAAGGAACTAACAGTTTAACTAGAACACGACCTCTGATATTCCTTATTATAAGTAAATACAATATATTGTAGGCATGGCTTCTGTGAATTATATGAAGTATGAATTTGTTACTTACTACTCAATTTTCTTTACAACTACAGAATTTTCATCCTATAAAGTTTAAATCTAGGAATCAAAGGCAACACTTCAAAACTATTTTAAGCAAGGGTAACTTTCTTAAGGAATAATGTATGTTTGAGAACTGTTATCTTTCTTGTCTTTTCTGTTGATGAGGTAGAGGGCAGTACAACTCCCATCCTTGAAGGGAAGAGGGCAAGTCCTCAGAGAATAAAGAGAGCCCTGAAGAGAACCCTAGTAGAGATTGGAGTGGCCCATGGAAGAAGGGGCAACTGGCCTATCATTCACTTTAACTTTAGTATTATGGCCTCAAAGCTGTATGGAACTCATGTGGGGCATACAGGAACTATTCACAGAAATTGAAAAATTGATGTGTCTTCTAGAATTTGTCACACAAGTAGAATTGCTTCCCACCTGAATAATTTTGAAAGCACAAGCCTTGATAAATCATCCTGAAATGGCAAGGCAATAGAAAAGGAAATTAGGATAGCTTCCAGTTTCAGCTCTTGGAATAGCAAAGTACATGAGCTTTGCTTCCATAAAATTTGCTTTCATATAAAATAAAATATGAATACATATTATTATTTTGTTATTATAATTATCAGATGAGGAATAAGGATTGGGTGGAGAATGGTAAAATGTTGATCATTGTTAGTGAGTAGTTGGAGTTCACTGCATTAATTTGTGTACTTTGCATACATTTGAATTTGCAATGATCTCATCTAGTTCACTTCCTTTTTACCTTTTTCCTTTTGACAGAAGGAAAGAACTTGCTCACCTTGTTTGTTCTGATATCACAAACATTTAGAACATCAGTTCCCAAGCAGTGGTACACATACTCTTGGGGCTACATGCTGGGTCATTCAGGGGTATATGAAAAATAATCAGTAACAATATTTAACTGTATTATGAATACTGTAAAATTAAATGTGTGGTTTGTACTTTCAGTGTAGTAATTTTTTCCCCCTAACTTATTACTACATTTCCACTATTTTATATTGAGATAGGCAATGAACAAAAGTGTCAGTATTTAAAAACAAATGTTTTAAAAACAGGGGCATTGGGAAAGCTGGGATGGCTCAGCGGGTTAAGCGCTCGCTTTGAAGCCCCGGGGACCGAGGATCGAATCCTGGCCCCAGCCCGTGCGGACCCATATGCTGAACTGGGGTGTGCCCCCAGTTCAGTTCTTGCCCGTGCAGCCCCATGCCCACCTGTGGAGTGAAACATATGGAAAACTAATGTCGACTATGGAGGCTGCTCTGGGCCCTCCCCCTTCTCTCTGTCTCTCTCTGTCTTGGTTTCTCTCTGTCAAAAATCAATAAAATAAATCTTTAAAAAAAATAGACAAATAAAAATAAATAAATAAATAAAATAAAAACAGGGGTAGGATTTATAGAACGGGGTTTAAAAGGGGTGCACAAGTGGGATAGTGGGAACCACTGATCTAGAATAACTTCCGGTGCCTAGTAGGTATTTTATAAATATTTACTGAAGGAGTGTTAATTCAAAGCTGAGCCAGGACAGGAAAGTGTTAGCAGCAGGATTGTAATCATTCTCTCTTTTAGAAGGACATACACAAAAACAAACAAACAAAAAACTAGGTGGTCAGATCTCCTTGAAAACATGCTATTGAAAGACCTTTTGACATACACACTAATGTTATTTACTAGTGGGAAAGGGCATCTATGAAATGCTTTTAGCAAGATGTATTTGGTATATCTGGGTCTGTTTATGTTATACAATCCTGGAATCACTGAATTTAGCTTCCTGGGATACGTCACATAGTCCTTCAACTATGGGAAAATAAAAGGGAGATGTATGAAGACCAAAATAGGTTTTGTGTATGTAGGTAATGTGGCTGCATTACTCAAAAAACTAATATATTGCATCTGAGTGAGAGAGCATCCTAATGCGATGAGAGGGTCCCGGAGTGCAGCCCTGGCTATCCTGCATGTCTCTCTGCTTTGCTCATGCCTTATGAATAGTCTTGAAATTATTAGTAACGCTCAAGAGAGGGTAAGATCCCTGATTCTCATGGGCATAATAAAAAAGTCAACCATTTTTGCTATCTCATCTAGAAAGTTGGTTAATATAATAAGAGTTAAGGAGAAAGCTGTTAATCTGAGGCTACTTATAAACACAGTACAAGTGAAGATTAGGTGAGGAATAAACAGGACTAAGTTTTTTTTTTTTTTTTTTATCTTTTCACATTTATAGAGAGAAATTATCTTTTTGTCTTCAGTGCATAGTTATTTCTATTTTACTTTTTGACAGATAGAGAGAGAGATAGAGACAGAGACAGTTAGAGAACCAAACTGTGGGAACTCCCCAGTTCAGCACGTGGGTCCTGCCTGGGCCGGAGCCGGGATTCGATCCTCG
>PVKE010037921.1:0-15678 GCA_004027555.1 Craseonycteris thonglongyai
GAAGCCACCAATGAATGCTAGACCTTTAAAAAATAGAAAGTCTCCTTGGAGATGATACTTTTTAATTTATCTGCACAAATGAATGGTGTCTTTTGGTTTAATAGGTATAAAGTATAAAGTCACCTCATACCCCTAGAGGAGAGGTGAAAGGGGACTCTTTATAGCTTGTCAAAGACCTCATGCTCCTTAGTACACAGGGCTGGCTACAAGGCAAGAGGGAAATTTATATAAAGATTATGGGACCTTGTAGGGGAAAAGAGGTTAAAATTCTATCCTCTTCCTTTTGTAGGTTCAATCTCATTATACTTCTTTGATAAGTTAAAATATCTCTAGCTGAGGTTTGATGGCAGGGAAAACAAAGAAACAACAAACAAACAAACAAGGGTTCCAAAGAGAAATGTTACATAAAAAGACTGAGTCTAGACTGGGAACCTAGAATCAGAGTCAAGACCTAAAAGAGAGAAGGTACTTGTTAGACAATTACGTGACATACTTCGGGAATGTTGGTAGAGCATGTAAAGTATAAACTGAGAACTTTAACCACGAAAACATGAAGGACAGTGAGTAAGGGCAGACTCACCTAGGCTGCATCAACTTTCAGCATCCTATAATTAAGAGCCATCTAGAACTAGGTCCTACTAGTGGACTGATAAGAATTTCCGGTTCTCTCCTTAAAAGCACAAGTCACTACCTGAGGCAGAGTAAATGCCTAGAGTTCTTGGATAATTCGGACTCAGGGAGAACCATAGGTGACAGAAAATGGACTTCTTGCTAACACAAGCAGATGAAGGAAATGTAATGCTTTCATTGGGAAAGTAACAAAGATATATGACTATTCTGTCACTCAAAAAAAAAAAAAAAGAAAAGTTGCCACTCCAAATGATCATAATTCATATATGAGACAGGGCACTTTCAGATGTTTAAAGAATAATCGGTTCATTGTGAGGAGTGGAGAACGCCTCTCCTCCACGGTATCTGGAGCAGAAAGGTCATTGCTCTACCCGGCCTCCTGAACACGCCCAGCTCTCCGAATCAAAGTTCACGAACAGTCTGACTTAGAAGCAGCCATATGGAGGGAGGAAGGCAGCTATAGAGACATTTTCAACTCTGACAAGAAATCTGCTCACAGACAAAGATAAGTAAGCAAGGGCTAATTAGTAACTGTAACACTGGCTCCTTAATTAAAATTTCCCTTTAGATTCAATCTATTCCACAGAGTGACATTTAATAATATTGAGTTATAGCTAGGAATGAGTTTGCCCAAATGTTTTCATCTTTGATTAAGACAAACATTGCCCATAGAGAAACAACCACCCAGGTTGTCATCTATGAATCGAGCTTTAGCAAATCTTTTCACTCTGGAACTCAGGTCTCCTGTGAGCTCTGGTTGCTAGAGGGTACCCTGAATGTACACTTTTCAAAAGCTACCAAGTAAGATCGGATGTCCAATATGATTGCCACACACTTCAACACTAAGAATATACATATACACATACATTCATACGTATACATGCATGTATTGTGACAAAAGATACCCCTCCATTTAAAGATCTGTAAGAGAATGAGGAAGAATAAGTCTTTCTTGTAGCTTCAACATAAGATTGCTGTGACATCTCCTGAACTCATGATGGCCAATCAACCCTTATTTCCACTAAAGACATTTTGTCAAAGGTGGGTAATGAGCAAAGAAGGCAAAGAAGTAGTAACAAACCTCTGAAATCAGTTGTTTTAGAAAAATAATATTAATGCCCAGACATTTAAATCTACAACTGTTCTACTTCACTCCCACTATTGTTTATGGTGGACCACTTTCTAGAAGAACCAGGATCCCTTGGGTCAAAAGGGACAACTATATTTGCTATTGGCTATATGGGTCTGGTTTTTTGACACATTCAAGACTGGTCAGGCTTTATTCATTTGGACTAAAATGTAGCTTCAAGGATGATGTTCTTTAGCTGGAATTATAATTAGTTGTGAATATGTCTAATTAATGTGACTTCAGAATCAGAATCTATATTTTATTAATTATTGCATCCCAAAATAAACATCCGTGGAACTAAAACTAGACTATTACCATGATCTTCTAACTAGCCTTCAGTTACAAGTGACATAAAACCTAACTCGAATGGCTTATGCAAAGAAGCAATTTATTGGTTCATAAAATTGATAGTCTGGTAGTTGGATTAGTTTCAGGCATGACTGAATTCAGGAGCTCAAAGGATATCATCAGAACTTGATCTTTCAGTTTAGCTCTCTTTTCTCCTGTGTGTTGGGTGTTATCCTCAGGCAAGTTCTAACATTTTGAATGCAAGATGACTCCTGAACCTTTAGTTTCCTGTCCTCCCAGATCAAAGTACAATGAAATAGAGAAAGCTTGTTTTCTGGTATCTTGTGAAAAGCCCTGAGACTTACACTAATTACGTAAGTTTAGGACTAATGTTCATCCCCGAATAATTTAGTAGCCGAAGATGAGCATGTTCATCAATGGAATCAAGGCAACAACACCCTACACAGAGGTGTCAGATTCTGTCAACAATTTAGGACCATTTTCCCTCTTTTGTGCTCTCTTCCTATTACAGATTCAGAAACCTAAAAGGTACATTGCCTGCAGGGTTCCTGGTTTAGTTCTGACAGGGAGAGAACTAGCCTGAGATTTGGCGGTCAGAGGAAACACAGAAGCCATGTTGCCCCCGGGATAGTGGTTGGAGGGTATGTGGCCTTTGGAAGAAGGTGGATACACGATTCTTCTAAGTGTCTGCCTGCAAATCATTAAACTTGATGCTGCAAGTAGCTGAGATCATTGCCAGAATTTCTGTATCTTTGTGGTGCTTTTTGATTTCATATCCACGGGGGGACAGTTTCCCTGACACCTCCCCCATTTTTCCATTGGTTTCATAAGCTTCTAATCCCTGCATTAAATCCATCCTGCTTGAAGTTCCTAGTATGGTTTCTGGCTTCTAGATGAACTCTTACTGATACATTATATATATCATATGAGTTGATAACAGAGGCTGGCGCATTCATAAACCAAATCCTGGCTTGTAAATAGATAGGAGAATGAATGGAGAAGAAGTGGAAAACAAATGTTCACTCTACTTCACTTCCATAGCATCATCCTAATCTATTCATAGGAATCAATCTTTGAAAAAACCTCCCCCAAAAGAACAAAAGACACCCCAATAGTGTAGATTTAAACAAACTACAGTAATCCCCCCTTATCCACAGGTTATACATTTCAAGACCCCCAGTGGATGCCGGAAACCACAGATTGCACCAAGTCCTATATATGATTTTTCTTTTACTCTACATACATACCTATGATAAAGTTTAATTTATAAATTAGGCCCAGTAAAAGATTAGCAATAATAACTAACAATAAAAAAGAACAATGATACCAATATATACTATAATAAGAGTTATGTGAACAACTTTAGGGCCTTTATTAAGTAAACTAAGTATTAATTGAACACACGCACTATGATGTCGCAACAGTTGATCTGATAACCAAGAGGATGACTAAGTGGCTAACCAGAGGGGAGCACATAACAGCGTGGAGACACGGGACAAAGAGATGAGTCACGTCATGGGTGGACAGATCAGGATGATAAGTAATTTCATTATGCTACTCAGAACAAGCACACTATTTATAACTCATGCATTATTTCTAGGATTTTCCATATAATTTCACAGTCAACCACAGGTAACTAGAACCACAGAAAGGGAAACTGAGGATAAAGAAGACTGTTGTGCAATAGTTTCCACTGTTTACTGGACTGGGAAGAGAAATCTCAGCCTGTCCTTCCTGGCCCTTCGTAATCAGGTCACACTGAACCTTTCCAGCCCTCTCTCTCACTATCTCTCTGCATGTGCTACAGAAGAAATAAAAGAAACAAACTTCTGTACTGGGAAGTACCCTAAACTTTCCTGCCTTCACGCCTTTCTTCATGGTCTGGCTATAATCTAGCCTCTCTGGTTTCAGATTTCTACAAACCTCTTCTCATATGTCCTTTTAGCCTATTACCATCTTTTCAACTCTTTCTTCTCCTCCTCTTCTTCTTCTTCCTCCTCCTCCTCTTCACCAGCCTGGTTAACACTTAAAGAGCAGTTACCAAATGCCAGACATGGTACTATCTCTTCATATCAGTAATTCAGTTAACCCTCACAAAACTTTAGGCAACAGGAGCTATCACTAGCCCCAGTCTATGCATGAGGGACCTGAGGCTTGGGGAGCTTATATCTTTACTAGAATGTCTTGAATCCAGAATCATAACTCCCAATCAAAAGAATTCCCATCTTCCCTACGGGTTTTATAGAACCTATATTCTATCTGGAATATTAAAAATAAAAAGTAAGTTTTCCTAGTTATTTTGCCCAAAGACACTGTTTCAAGGCCCTCAGGCTGCAAAGCTATGTCACCTGCCACTCAGGCTCTGCATCACTAAGGAATTTCCTCTTTCATGACTTTTCAGCCTGCTTTGCTTCTCCAAGTCCTCAGTCTGCTCTCCACCTGGGTCTCTTCTTCCATGTTCATTATAATACTTCCTTCAGATAACCTCACATGAGCCTGACACATAAATTTCTTTTATGTAAAATACATGAATAGCAGTTGTTACAAACTGTTTAACAGGCAGCATATCTGAGCTAAACACTGTCTAGTAAATTCGCTATTTTGCTATTTGACTGAGGGCTTAATTTTCTACATAAGTATGTCAGATGTTTGTGGAGTCTTGCTTAGATTTAAGAATCCAAAGCAAGTTCTGAGAATGAGTCAGCACTACATTAAGGCTGTAGTATTGATGAAGCCCCACTGTTGTATTGTTATTGCTGCCTCTGGGCTCTAAAGTGAATGATATCATTGAGTACTTTATGAATGAGATCAACGCGTACAATAAATGCAATTCGGTGTTATTCCTACACAGTGTTGCTGAGACTGTTATTTGACCAAAATCCAGTTGACACTTCTGCCTGGACCTGTGACTTCCCCAGTAGAGATACATTTCCCAGCCTGCTTGTTACAAACTAGAATGGGAGCGAAAGTGATGTGTGCCACACCCATATCACTTCCTTAGGAAGGAACACTTTGTCCTGGATTAATATCCTTCACCCTTCCTGTGAGCTGGAACACAGATATGCCCTCAACTCAGAGATGAAGACAAGCTTTTTGATAACCAACACAACTCACTTTGGGGCATTTGTACTGTTTTATGAGGGAGGAAAAGAAATCTCTCCCTTCTTGAAGCCACTTTAATTTAGATCCTCTTTGTTTAGAGATTTATTTGAAGAGTAGGCATCCCCCTAACTAATAATAATAATAATACACATGGACTGCAAACAAAGCAAATAATTGTGTTCCCTTAAACTACAACCCAGTATAATCTCCTATAACATACAGCTGATCCTCATTACTTGCATATTCCATAATTGCAAAGGCATCTATTCACTGAAAGCTATTTGTAACCCCCAAAGCAATACTTTTGGCTTTTTCACAGTCATCTGTGGACATATGCAGAGCAGAGAGGAATACGAGTTGCCCAATGTGCCTATGGCCTCCACTGAGGATGAGCAAGTCAGTGTCCTGCCTTCTTATGTCAGCTGTCATACTGTAAACAAGTGCTCTTTTCACAGTAAATTCAATGTCACACCTTTCACATTTTCTTACTTTAGTGGGGGCAATCCACTATGTAAAATGGCCCCTCAGTGTGTATGGAAACGCTTTCTTGTGCTCCCAAGCACATGAGGTTTTGATGTGTCTTATGGAGAAATATGTGTGTTAAATAAGCTTTCTTCTGGCATGCATTATAGTGATTTTGGCCCTGAATTCAACGTTAATGAATCAACAATATGCATTAAATAAGATGTCTTTAAACAGAAACACATATTTTAAAAGTTATATATTATAATTGGTTGATGAAAATGTTACCAGAGACTCACAGGAACCTACTCCTCCATTAGTCTTAGGAGTAATGATTCACAGTATTCAATAACTCAGTGTTCATGGCCACTTTACAGAAATAAAATACTGTGAAAAATGAGAATTTATTGTGTTTAATAGCCTTTCTCCCTAAATTGGCATTATCATGTGATTACATTCTAGTGATACCTGCCAGGTAAATGAAAAAGAAAGAACGGGAGTGGGAGAGGAGAGAGAGGGAGGGAGCGTGAGAGAGAATCTATAACTTCACTTATACTCATATACCTGGGGGTATGGTAAAGAGAACTAATAAACAGTACATTAAAACCTTATTTGACAGTGTTATAGACCTTTTTGAGTAATAAGACCAAGAATATAAATCAGGCACAGCCATCTGATTGTCTCCAACATAGTCATGGCGCAGAAGTGTAAATCAAGAAGGAACACCAGCAGGCATCCAGCTCAATCCTCTCCTAACACAGATGAGGAAACCAAAGCCCAGGAACCGGGGGTCACACTACTAACTGGTAATAGCACAGAGCAAAACCCCGAGGTCTGCCAGCTCCCACAGCAGGTCTGCACGAGGCCTGCTAGGTACGGTTATGAGAAGAGAACAGATTCTATCTTTCAATGCAATGAAAGGAAGCAGGTGAACTGAGCACTAGGAGGAGGGAAAGTTGGATGGAGAGCCAGGACCACCTGCTTCTAGGTTCTTATGATCCTGAATTGGGGCTAACAGTCAACCTCTAGCCTTCTTCTCTTTGAGATCAACAAATTGTACTGACTACGCAAGACCGTGTCCTAGTGCTGTGCCCCAGAACTTGTCTATTTCTCAGCAGATGAGTTTATTTCTCTGAAGAGTGAGAGCTCTGTTTTGAATTGAGTCAAATGTCCTAACCCTCAGCTTGGCTTGCTACCCTGTTTTCTTAAGTGGCCTAGTTTTAAGGACCCAAACCCACACCTTTAATATTATCACTTGCCTCTTTATCACTGTTAAGTATTCTTCACATCTAAACAGTAATTTCTTGATGATAGAATATTCCACAATCTCTTTTTAGCTTCTGAAGCATAGTTCTTTGATATATGGATTTTTCCCAAATGGCTTTCAGTGCGAACGTTTAAGGACACTAATTCTACTGAGAGAAATAGAAGTGCATTCCTGAAGATGAACCCATCTCCCAACAACATTACCTGTGATGGATGGGTGGGCAGGAAGTCGTAGAAGGTAAGTTCCTAGAGGACAAGCACCTACACAACAAGCATCGACTACCCACAACTAATCGAGTGTGGGGACTTTTAAAAACTATTCACTTACACTGTGACTTCAGTGTGCTGAAACCATATCTGAGCAATGCCAAAAACATCCAGATGGAAGTGAGAACTCAGCCGCCACCACATGCTTCATCTGCACTGATGTCTTATGGAAGCAGCCAGCGTGGATCTCTGGGGTCTGGAGGAGTTGCTGGGCGAGAAGCCAGAGGGGAGAAGTATTGCCAATATATATTTAAATTAAATTAATTAACATTTATGTAACTATCTACATGGTATAAGGAACTTTTATCCAATATAGTGTCTCATTTAATCAGAACCACCACCCTATAAATTGGTATTATTATTATTAGCTATATTTTACAGATAAAAAAATTAAGCCTCAAAAAATATTTAGATCACAGAGCTAGTAAAGAGGGGAGCGAGGACTCAAACACTGGTCACTCACGGAGTCTACAGTAATGACTGAGGGCTTGCCATGTGCCAAGAACTTCTGGTGCCAATAAAACCATATCCTTGAACTATAATTAATGTCTTCTGCATAGATGTGTTATCATGTAGAGGAAAGGCACACGTACTTGGTCCGTATTGCATTATATACCTAGATGTTAATATACCTAGATATCTAGATCTGTCTATGTGTCTTCACTTTTCTATGTTCCTACAAAGTACTAGGAAGCGAAGAAGAAAAAATAATAGAAGTGGAGAAATAAACCGACTTTAACTGAAATTCAGTAGATTTTGTTCCATGAGGCCCTATTACTACAGACATTGGCCCAGACAGATTTCACATACCTTCTTGGATTATCCACACCTAACAAGGCATATGCTTCAGGGAAGACAGACAATAAAAATCCAATATGTTTGTAAGATTCACAAGTTAACAATGTGGGACAATTTGCCCATTTTGCATTCTTGAAAATTATTCTAAGTAATGGCCCTAGTTTAATGGTATTATGCTCCAGAAAGAGAGATCTGGGTTTATTCTTGTTTCTAGAACCATCCAGATCAATACTATTCTATTTGCACTTTTTTTCTAATTACATTTGACATATAGTAGTATATTGGTTTCAGGTGTGATGAGACATTTTATATAACTTACAAAATCCTTATTCCAATATATATATCTGGTACCGATCTAATGTCATGTATAGTTATTACAATATTATTGACTATGCGCCCTACGCTGCACTTTATATTCCTGTGACTATTTTGTGACTATGAATTTGTACTTCTGGATTTCTTCCCTTTTTTACCCACCCCTCTATTTTCACAAATATATTTTTATTCCTTCTAGGTCAGAAATGATTATCTACACAAGTGGCTTAATTTTTGGGGTGAAAATAGATACCGTATGCATAGAAAACACAGCACTGAGTTTGAAAGCACCAGTAGCTACAAATCGAAAAAAAGGAGAATCATGGTGAGCACACAATGCAACACATAGACAACATATTGTAGAATTGTATGCCTAGAACTTATGTAACTTTACCAACCAATGTCACCCTAATAAATTTAACAATTAATTTTTTTTTAATGAGTGGACAATTAAAAGAAAAAAAATAAAAAAGGAGAACTAAAGTTTCCTTTAAGAAAAAAAAAATGGTGCTATCGGAAGAGAGACACACAGCTATGTACAGTGAGTTTCTGAAGTGTCATGGCCACTGGGAAATAAAAATGAGGGTCTGTGTGAAGGGTGCAGCCATTTATGTGTGTCCTGGGGCGGATGCAGGATCCTGAAGTCTCATACCTCAAAGTCAAACCTTATATTCGGAGCAAACAGATTGTTTTAGAACATTACTCACCTCTCCACACAACTTGTGCTTCCACCAACTGTAAGATGAATTTGATGTCAACGGATATTCACAGATGTCTATACCCAGACCCCTGAATGGACCTTTTCAATTCCTCCTACTGAACAGTTTCAGAAAAAACCAAGATTGTACATCACATCCAAATGGCCTGATTTGGGGACGATTAAGCTGCAAACTATATAACTCAATAAGAACATATGATCACGCCCCATTTACATAAGCATTGTATTTTGAATATATTATGTAACATGAATTATACATGTTAGAATGTCATGTAATCACACACATGAAATAGGTACCCTATGCCCTTCTTAGAATATTTTTCTGGGGAAGCCAGTATGGCTCAGTGGGTTAAGCGCTCACTTTGCAGCGCCAGGGACCCAGGATGGAATCCTGGCCCCTGCCCGTGTGGATCCATATGCTGAACTGGGGAGTTCCCCCAGCTCAGTTCTCTCTCTGTCTCTGTCTCTGTATCTCTCTCTCTCTCTCTCTCTCTGTCAATAAATAAATAAATAAATAAAAACTAAAAATAAATAAATAAAATAAATAAATAAATAAATGAATGAATAAAAAGAATATTTTTCTATCTACCTAAAGTTTCCATGGTAAACACTACCATCATCTCTACAGACTTGAAAAACACATTTTACAGGACAGGTCAGTGAACCATATAGCCAGTGGTCTAAATACAGCCAGCAGTTCATTTTTGTACAGCCCATTAGCTAACAATGGTTCTTATAGTTTTAAATAATTGTTTCAAAAAATCCAAAACACTAAATAATTAAGACTATGCAACAGAAGCTATGTGTGGCCAGCAAAGCTTAAAATATATAATATCTGACCCTCTATAGAAAAGTTATTTTAAATGCTGAGTTGCAAATAAATAAATTTAGGTTATTAATTTTGTTGTATTTATTTATTTGCTTGTTTGTTTTAATGAGGTATATTAATACCACATACCTGAGTTTAGGAATGGAGGCTCTGATCTCTTGCAATCGGCAGTGGCTGCTAAAGTACTATGTGAAGAATGTGAAGAACTCTTAAGTTCTGCACTCAAGTGAGACAGAGAGGATGCTATTATCAATCAGTGAAGGCTCCAGATGTAAAAGGATGAAATGGAGGTGTATGCCCCACACATTGCTCTCCTTGCCTTACCCCTTAGGGAGAGATTTTTAAAGTGTCATTATATTTACATACGTAATTAGATATACAAGGGTAAGAAACAAACTCATTAACAAAGCAGGGCTCTATGAGCAAAAGTCAGCCCAGACCTTCAAGGCTATCTGGAAAGAAGTCCAGCCATTGTTAATATAACGAGAACAGTGACTTCCCAGACAGAACCTTGTATATCGTGCCACATGTCCACTGGGTGACTAAGTTAGTTTTCAGAGCTGCATCAGATCACTGTTACAACTGGGCATCTCCCCAAGTGTGGGTTACAACTTAGATGCTCGGGAACCCCCAGAAACTAGACATTCAAGCTTTACAATCAAGCATTTAGAATCACTTTAGCAAATATTCATAAATATTGGAGGGGAGTCATACTAGTCAAGGATCGCCTGGCTGGCTGCTTCCTCGGAGCAGGTTACACATTTTCATGGGCCAATTCTCTTCCTCTACTTATGAAGGAAAAGAAACCACTCTCCAAAGAGAGAGGTCACTTCTTGGGTCGGTTGTTACAGGAAGTAACTCTGACAAGGACAGAAGCCAGAAGCACAACCTTGCTGTTGCACTTCAGTTTCAAAAGCACAGCATGGTATATTTCTGTGGCATTGCTTCAAAACGTATTACCTCATCCATTCATTTCTGCGAAAGTCAAAATAGTGGAGGCAGTCTATTTTGCCAACACTTTAAATCAAAGCTGTTTTGAGTTCGTCAGACACCAGAAAGCAGCGTTACTTAATGAGCCGCATCCTCTCCCAGCACTGGTGCAGCTGGGGGTTCAGAACTGAACACTACGTATTTGTTCACTTGTTCAGTCATTCAACAAATACTAATCATAGGAAGACTAACTGCCGGATACACTACTCATCTGTGGAGACACAAAAGTGATCAAAACACAGTTCCTGAACTTAAAATCCAGAAGGAGGAGTAAATGGTTAAAGAAACAATTAAGGGGCAGTGTGGTACGTGCTGTGAGGGGGAAAGTTTAAGGTTTTGTGAGAGTATGTAGGAGGGTCACAGCCCAAACTTGTGGGGACAGGAATCAGGAAAGGCTTTCCAGAGGGACTAAAGCCTCTGGTGAGCTTTGAAAGACCCGGAACTGGACAGTATGACTTGGTTTGCACCAGCACCCGTGTGCTTGGCATGTAAGAGGTACCACACTGCATCTCCAGAGGGCAGAAGGGACTTCAAGGGGAGCACGATACACATGAGATGGCTCAGGCTAAGACTGGAGACAGCTCTTGGAGCAACAGGGACTGGGTCAAAGCCAGTGATTTAGGGCAAATCAACCTAATGGTGCACTTGCATATGCTCTCTGTGTGACACCAAATTTTAGGGTTGGGACATAAAGACAATTGCATAACATAAAGACATATAGCAAGAGTGTGACAAGTTCTAGGGAGAGTGTATGTTCCAAGGACTCCCTCTATATTAGTTTGCTAGGGCTGCTGTAACAAAGTACCACACAGTTGGTGGCTTAAACAACAGAAATGCATTGTCTCACAGTTTGGAGGCTAGAATTTCAAAATCAAGACGGTGGCAGGGTTGGTTCCTTCTGAGGGCTGTGACAAATAATCTATTCCACGCCTTTCCCACAGCTTCTCATGGTTTACTAGAGATTTTTGACATTTGATGTAGATGGTGTTCTCCTTATATCTCCATAGCATTTTCCACCTGTACATGTTTTTCTCTTCACGACAAGGACATCATGTGAAAAGTAATACTGGGTGAGGGACCAGCCTACTCATATTGGGTTAGGGGCCTAGCATACTCCAGCATGACCTCATCTTAACTAATCACATCTTCAGCGACCTTACTTTCAAATAAGGTCACAATCTAAGGTACTGCGGGTGAAAACTTCAAAATATGAATTGGAGGGTTGGTCCAATTCAACCCATAACACCCTCATATAAAATAGAGTAAGAGGGAAAGCCAGGATGGCTCAGCGGGTTAGGCGCTTGCTTTGTAGCCCCAGCGACTGAGAATCAGATCCCGGCCCCAGTCCGTGCGGACCTATATGCTGAACTGGGGTGTGCTTCCCGTGCAGGAGGCCCCCAGTTCATCTCTCACCCCCTGGTTCAGCCTCTGGCTTGAGGGGGCGTGCCTCCCATGCAGGAGGCCCCCAGTCCGGTTCCCATCCTGCTCGGACCCTGCCCACCTGTGTGGAGTGAAACCATGTCGAAAACTGATCATGTACAACTATGGAGACTGCTCTGGGCCCTCCCCCTTCTCTCTGTCTCTCTCTGTCTCTGTCAAAAACAATAAAATAAATCTTAAAAAAAATAAAAAAGATAGAATAAGAGAACTTCCTGCTTCCCTCCACAAAGCAGCAGCAGCAATGACACTTAGAAGCATAAAGGACTGGGGTCCAGCCCGTGAAGCCAGGCTCTCAGGGTGCCAGGGTAGTAGAGACTGTGAACAATGGGGGAAAGCCCAGTCTAAGGGTAAACATCTCCCCATTTCAGCTCCAAGTCCCTAAGTCATCCTTCCTTCCACCTTGGCATGATGCCTGTCCTAGTCACTAGATCACAAGAGGCTGAACGAGGCCCCCTCAAGGTGCGTAGGTTCCCATTTGCCCCTGTACCCAGCAATGAGGTCAGGCAGCCCTCCCGAACCACACAAAACAGGCTTTCTGTTGTTGGGTCAGGAGCCACAAAGCTGGACACTGCACGCAGAACCTCCAGGCTATGTGAGGATGGCAAAGGAGGACAGGGGAGGAGGAAGAAAATCGAAGGTCACCTGGCCATGTCCTGTTTCAGAGGCCGGAGCCCATGGTCGCGTACTATTTCAGGATCTGGTGTGTCACACCAGCACAGCGTCACCTGCCTGCGGTCACTCTCCTCCCAGTGAAGGAATTAGGCTAATTATGTCTCCAGGCAGGTATTTCCCTAGTTTCAGGGGAATGTAGACCTAAGTGGGGAAGTTGCTATGGAAAGGGAACTATGAGCCAAGACAGGGTGGCGGGTGTGCAGTGAATGAATGCCTCAAAGGCCTGTCCGCCCCAGAGCCCTTGAGTGCACATTTCAGAGTGAAGAAGCAGGACAGAGACCTCACTTCGGAGGCTTGCATGTCACAGATGTCAGCCCATCTAACCCCAACCTCCTTATTTTACAGATAGGAACACTGAGGACTCAAGACATAAAGAGACTTTCCTCAAGTCCCCCCAAAACACCTTATTGCTAAACTGCATTCAGAGCTCTTTTCACACCACCATTCTGCCTCAGATTGCTTGCCACTTTGTATTACTTCATCAGGGCTGTCATAACTAATGCCACAGATTGGGTGGGTTAAACACCCAGAAATTTATCTTGACAAATTTTTGGAGGCTAGAAGTCTGAGATTAAGGTGTCAACAGGGTTGGTTTCTTCTGAGGACTGTCTCCTTTGCATATAGACAGCCTTCTCCTTCCTGTGTCTTCACACGGTCTTTCTTTTGTGTGTGTCTGCATCGGAATGTCCTCTTCTTATAAAGACACCTATCATATTGAATTAGAGCTCACCCTAATGACGTCAGTTTAACCTCATCAGCTTTTTAAAGGCCCCTTCTCCAAATACAGTCACATTCTGAGGTACTGGGATTGGAGTCTCAACATCTGAATTTGAGGAGACACAATTCAACCAGAGCCTTTTCCCAGGAGTTCTTGTTCCATAACTTGTTTTACTGATCCCGCATGACCCTACCCTTTTGACAACTGATTGGACAGGGGCCAGTGAGCGCCTGGGGTTCCATCTCCTGGTGGCCCAGTGGCCCTACAGTTGTCTGTTGTGGTTACTCTGACCAGTAGGGACAATGGACTAGACCAGGGGTGTCAAACTGGTGGCCTGCGGGCCCAAGGTAATTTTTTGTGGCCCACGATGCTCTGAAATAAAATGAAAATAGAAAAAATTGTTATGAAGAAAATAGTGCTTAGGGGAGATCGAGGCAATACTGTACACACAATTCCCTCGTTAACCCTGTAACTACTGAAGACAAGTCTACACATGGCCCAGTGCCTTTCCTGGGGGCCTGTGGGTGTGTATAAACACGCTGACTCAGTTCCTGCGATGTTTGTAAATGTGATGTGGCCCGCGTGAATCTTGCCTGTTGCACCAAATGGCCCGTGTTTTAATTGATTTTCACACCACTGGACTAGACTGTCAGGCTCTTTGGGGGAAGTTTGAACTCAAGACTTGAACTGACCACTTAGCAGGATCTTAGGGAAGCAGAAGCAAAAGGAGCAGGCCAGGAGAAACTACACAATGAGGCTACACAATGGTAAGCTCTAGAATGGAACCACAGTGTCTGCTGCTGATGAAGAGAGAAAAACTCCCAGACACCAGAGCCAGGCTGGACTCTAGATGAGCTTCCAGCCACCATACCGCTCAGCCTCGGTAAGTCCCCTAAGCTGTGCCTGGGTTTCGAAGTTGCCAGTGTATGATCTTCCTGATTTTTAGGAATATCCTAAAATGAAAGACCAGTCAACAAATCCATATAATTAATACTGAAATAACCACGGTAAACCAAAAGAACCCTACTCTAAGATCACTCTTTCTTTTTTTTTTTTTTTTCTTCTCTGCCTAGGAAATGTGTGTTCCCTCTGGCAAAGAAAACACTCGAACATATGCTTTCTTTTTTCTCGGAGGCTGTGAAAGCCATGAGGGGTAGAAGCAGAGCTGAAATGGTCCTGCTGCTCCCTGAAGCAAGAGCAAATGAAAAGCAAGATCCTGCAAAAGCAAAGTCGTTGATGACCACACAGTAATGGACTGCTTTCTTTCTAATTGTATCCTGAGTTTTGTATAGATCAATCTGATTTTAAATGCAATGGAAAGGAAAAGAATGGAAGGAATGTGATACATTCAACAAACCCACCATGAATATCCTCCCCAACCCCACCACCCCCAACACCCCATCACCACCACCCCAAACTATACTACTCCTCTCTTCCCTTTTGAGAACATTTCAAAACGGGGAAGTTTCAAGAATCAAATGTCATTTATCTCATTGCTCATAGTTCACCCCTTTATATAGCAGTTCATCACCTGTCTGCCTTCTTCATAATATTACCTTTAGTTTTTTAGCGGTTAGAATCCATTCTGTCATTACATTCAAAGGAATATATATATTTTTAATTTCTTTATCTTTTTCCCCACTCGATCATGACCTCTGTTTCTTTCCCATTTCCGTTATTCGCTCTAGACTTAACTTCAATTTGTCTTTGTCTTTCTGAAGCCATGATCCTCAAATACACTAGAACAGGGGTGGCCAACTTTTCTGTATATAAGATCTACTTTTTATCTTAAAAGTGTGTCGCGATCGACTTGTTGTCATACATTATATAACTTCTCTTTTACATTCCCACTCATCCTTTCAATTCGTCGCATCACTGTGTTTCGAGACAATTGTAGATCTTGAATTGCAGCAACAATTTCACTCTTGTTCTTAAAATCGTTAAAAAGTGAATCTGACATTTCCAAAAAAATTTCCTTTACAAATTCACCGTCGGAAAATGGCTTACATTGTTTTGCTAAGAGATAGCTTACT
>PVKE010037922.1:0-15681 GCA_004027555.1 Craseonycteris thonglongyai
CTAATGTACTTGCATACTGATATTTCTTTTGTTACTTCTTCTTGACTTTGCTCATTGATCCTCAAATCATAGTGTGCACAAGATAGAATTTATAAGGTTTTATACTGAAAATTGTGAACATTTGGAATTAACAAATATATAAAATACTTGTTTTGTACTCAGACTTCACTAATTAACATCACATTATGTACATTCTGTTATTGATTAGGGTACATAATTGTCTAATGATGTAAGCTATATTGCTAATGACACACAGTCTGATTTTTCAAAGTGTGTTATTTTATAATAAATACCATATATGGCAAGTATATATTTAAGACTTGCTGAATCTTAAGTCTTGTCTCTAGAAGTTTTCAGGCTTATAGATTTCTTTAATCTAATAAAATAAGGGATTAATTATTTTTACTTAAAAATATTTTATGGACAGGTGACAACAATTCTTTGTAATCAAAGACTTATCTAAGCATACGACTCATATACATGAACAAAATACAGTGTTGTACATCATGGAGATATGACTGACTACCATTTAAAGAAAATAATTTAGTTTTAGTTTTGATCTGATAGAGCATTCATTGTAAGTGGCTTTCTTGTACGTTCTCTGAGTATTCACATAAACTGACAGTGATATAAGATTGCTTGAAGATGAGTCCAGAAACAAGAACTTGACTTTCCATCACACAACAAAAATAATGATTTTTATACTATGTTTTGCATATCTTTGCCTCCTTCAAGTGCCTGCAATTTAATTGCTGTGGCATGCTTGTTACCAGTGTTAAAATAAAATAAATTGAAGACTAGGTTTGAAAATCCCCCAAGCAAGCAAAAACATGTAAGCCACTTAAACAAAAAGTACCGTAAGTCTAATTTCATGAACATAGAAAAAAAAAAAATGTTGTAAATGCCTCTGATAATCATTAAAAGAAAAGCTTAGGTCATCTTTCCCAAAATTTGTATAAAATAATCACTTTCAAACAATTCCCTGCTATCTGGAAAGCCCCACTGTACTAACCTATCAATGTGAAGGATGAATAACTTCCTCATTTTCACTTTGTAAGCCATCCTGTAATATAGGGCCATGAGCTTCATATCAGTTTTGGATTTGAAAGCTTCTAGTTCACAAACTGTTCTTGTGTATAAAGTAAACTCTTACTAAGATCTGTTTTATTGACTGATGATTTTAATTTTGCTATTTCTAGATTTATGATACTACCTTTAAAATTACTGTAACTTTTGATTTAATGTAAATGATATAAAATGAAGTGCTCAGCATAAGGAAAGATTTATCAACCACTTAATTGACAATTGTATAAACCAAATGTAATTTGCACTTTATCATATTTTTATAAATTGAAATATAATTTAGAACTGAATGAGAAAATTTTCTGCTTTTGAAAACATATGGCTTTCAGAGTAGTTCAACATTTATTTAGCTTTGTTTCCTTACTTTTGTTTCAGTTTTCTTCTCTCACAATTTCTTTTACTGTGGTTTCTATTTTTATTACTATTTAGGGGGAAGCAGCATGACCAAGAAGAAACTGTAGAAGACCCAAAATCAGGACTCTTGGGTTTTTGATCTGATGTATCACTAATTTTTTAAAGTGTGACTTCTCTGAGACTGTTATTTTGTTTATATGATGTCTCGATCTAGATAATTCCATTACGGACAGAATTGTGTTCCCCTTAAATTTATAGGTGAAAGTGCTAATTCCAACTGTGACTCTATTTGGAGATAGGGACTTAAAGGGGATAATTAAGGTTAAATAAGGATATAAGATTAGCGTTCTTTCTAATCCAATAGGACTGATATCCTTATAAAAAGAGGAATTGACATCAGCAATCTGTGTGCAAACCAAGAAGAGAAACCTCAGGCGAAACCAACCCTCCTGACATCCTGATCTTGGACTTCTAACCTTCAGAACTATGAGAAAATCAGTTTCTGTTGTTCAAGCTACCCAATGTGTAGTACTTTGTTATGACTGCCTTAGCAGACTGATGGCAATTCTTAATAGCTTCTAAGACTATTTTTCTGTTACTGATGTCCTAAACCTAAAACCACCAGGAGAAAGAAATAACTATATAAGAAGTTTGGTATGAACAGTAAGAGAAAGAAATATTTTAAAAAATACTATGGAACATCTATTATTCACACTTAAAATGTCTATCAAAAGATTCAAATGTAATTTCATTTCAGCTGTTAACTTTTTAAAAATATTTCTAACTTTAATCATATTTCATATTAGTTTTTTTCCCCTAGATCATCAGAACCTTTACATTGCATCTACATCATTCATCAAATGGTGATAAAATTACTAACTAGTTCAGTAGAAATTTACTTTGGAGTCAGATGGTTTCAAGTTAGTACAGAGCAAGATAATTATTAATTTTAGTTTAAAAAGCATATACAGCACATTAAATGCAATAAAGAAGCAAGGATCGATACGTTGACTCCACATAGAACAAACTTTAGAGGTATAAACTTAAAAAAGGAATAAATACTAAAGACATGATCATTTATCTTTGATTGGGGAATAAGCTCTTGTAGGGACCTTATCAGCAGGATTGCTACCTCCTTTTTCTAGATTTTTAGTTAGTGCAACAAAAACCTTCAGGGAATCACATCTGAAAAAAGCTGCTGTTTCAGCTTCCCTGTCTTTGGTAATGATAACTTAAGTAGCAAAATTAGAATGAAATAATTCTTAGCCTAGATGCCTCTTGACTCCAACAGGAAACCACAAATTCAAGCAAGAAGTGAATTTTAAATTGTCTCAAGTGCAAGGAGAAATTTGTATGAGCTAAATTTAAGTTGGAGTAGCATAGAAAGGTAAGTAAAATCACATGATTAGAATTTCAGCATGATCAAATTTTAAGCCTATGCAATAAATCAAAACCCAAAGCATTTGTAATCATCTACAAAGTAGAGGGTACATGTTAAGTAACTGCCAGAAGTAGATGTTAATATGTGCAGACGTATTATTACAAAAGTAAAATTATTCTAAATTCTATAACTTATGTAAGAGGAAATGTCTGTTTTCTGTCTTGTCAAATAAAATCATTTGTAGGCTACAGTGAAGAAATAATTATTAAAACATTTAGGAGACTTACCTCCAATTCAGTTTCATACAAGGGAGTACTGGCATTATAGGTAAAATAATGGCAGGTAAAATATTATTTAAAAAGCTTAATTTCTTATTCTACTTGTTATTTAATGTCAAGTCAGAAAATGCATTATATTAAGTTTAGCCTCAGAATCCCTGTAGTGGTCATGATTAAGATAAATCCAATTATCTGATATTGTTACCACTGACATAGTGAAGCATGGAACCAAAATGCTGTTTACACACCAGAGGGGCTTTTTATTCAACCTATTAGGGTCTTGCTAGAATGAATCATGACTACGGCCACTGTAATCATGACCTCTATGAGAGGAAATGTAAAGCAGTTAATGTTGGTAACACACTAGGTACTTCATCCCTGTTACCAGGAAGATCCTGTTTTTAAAATTCTTTTTGATTAAGTGTGGCATTATTTCCATTTTTATTAATGGCTCCAGATTTATATGGGTAAAGTGTTTTACAGTGTGACAAATATATGAAGCATCAAGATTGTTTCATTTTTCTATTAACATTTAAAAGTTTCAAAACACCAGTTGTGTGTTTGAACACTGGAATATATAGGATTTATTGATGGTTCTATTTAGTGTTTTAATCTTGCAGTTACATGTTTTATACTTAGGCCATATACTGGTACGTTCACTTAAGAAGAGACAGGACTGCAATGAGAAGGAAGGAGCTAGCTATAGAAAAAGGAGTTATGAAGTCCTAGAAAACAAAGCAAATAGCAAAAGTGAAAAGAAGTGGAAGGAATAAGAGGAGATAAACAAAAAATAAAAAGAAAATGTATTTATTATTCACAATAAAAAGGCATCTCATATACCATGACTCTCATTAAAAATTATTTTATTATGCCCTTGAAGAATAATTTGGAAAATTGTACTCTTTTAAAAGAATTCGGTGAAATTTGCAACATACACATTTATAGGGAGGGGTTAATGTCAATAGCAGTTAGTAGTTACCATGTATTAGGTGATGACATGTAATGTTCTAGGAAAGTTCCCCTGGCTGTTCTCAATAGGAGCAGCCCCGAATAACTTTATTATTTGTCTTATATAGCCAAAGTTAGCCGCATTACTAGAAATAGGGAAGAGATTAAGAGACATTGCTAAAGTACAGGGTGGGTTATTCATTAACATAAACAGATTTGTTATCAGGAACAAGCAGACCCTTCCCCATACATATCTTCTTAACCCCAGGCCTAGTAACCAATCAACTGGTCTGACCTTCATGCGAAGCTGCATGTACACCTTCTTTTCTATAGATCAGGGGTCTCCAAACTACAGCCTGCGGGCCGCATCTGGCCCGTGAGACCCTCTCATCTGGCCCGTGGACACCTTTTTATCTGAATAGCGTAAAATAATATTAAATAAATAATTAAAAACAACATCTATGTTTTGATTCTTTTTTATTTGGACCTCAAGTGTGTAGTCGGCCCCCAAACTGCTGTTTGATAGTTAATGCGGCCCGCGGGCTGAAAAGTTTGGAGACCCCTGCTATAGATAATCACAAGGGAAGGTGAAGGGGAGGCTGAGCGAGGCCTTGCCACGCCCCAGGTCAGTCCTTCCTGGGAGGTCGAGGGAGCCAAGGCCTTGCCATCAAGGTACCTAGAAACCTTTCAGTTCAGGCTCCTGACCGGCTCCCAACAAGGGAGGATTATTATTGCTCTTAGATGAAGACCTTGCTTCCTATCGCACTGGAGTAATGAAAAGGACAGGAAACATCAACCCACCCACCAGATTTCATATACACAGTCTCATCTTTCCTACCTGTTACCATTGATTAACAATCCAGGCTATTACAAAAATTCAATCTTTCCACATGCAAATAGAACTTTGCAATAGTAAATCTATTTTCTCTCTTTTACAGTCTCAATTTCTTCTTCTTAATTGGATAATTTTCATCAGCATTCAACATAGTTTTTTAATTTTATTTTATCCCTGTTACTTGGCAATTTGTTATCCAACTTATTTACTCTCCTTTGAAACAAAACTCAGTCAAGTTCGTAGTATCTAGTTCTTTACAACTGTTCTCTCTTAAGCCTACACTACCAGACTTTAACCCCCTTCCACAAAACTATTCTTGTTAAATGCCATTAATCACCTATATGTAGCTAAAATTAATGGCCTTTTTGTTTGGGCATCACTTGTGTGGTTGGTCAATTTATCCTCCATGATAGACTCACTCAGTTGGCTTGATCACACCCAGAAACTATCCTCAGAAAAGATATATTTAAGCTGTTGTTCTTTTTTTTTTTTTTAAGCAAATCCACAACAGAACATGGAACTTTCATGCAATTAAATTTGAGTTATGTAAAAATTTAGGTATTCAGGGTCATCCTTAAAATGTGTACTAATTGGGACAACATCAACGGGACATTTTAGCATATGTCTCAATATTTGGAAGTCATAAATCAAGCTAAAAAGCCTACTAAGTAAAATATATTCTGTATTTTTATTTTGGCTTATATTCCCACCCCACCTCCAACTTTATTGAGGTAGAATTGACAATAAAATTTGTATGTGTTTAAGGTGTACAATGTGATGTGTTGATAAACATTGTGAAATAACTGCCACAAACAAACTAATTAACATATTCATCATCTCACATAGTAATCGTTTGTGTGTGTGTGTGGGGTGGGGGGAGTAAGGATAGTAAGCACACTTAAGATCCACTCTGAGAAAATTTCAAAAACACATGCTGTACTCTTACATTAGATCCAGAACTTACTCATTTTGTAACTGAATGTTTACACCCTTCGATCTTAGATTAAATTCTTTTACAATAACAAAAATATTTTGTTGCTTTATTTTTCCTTCTTTAAGCTGTGCTTTTGTGTTTTCTGTGTCTACAATGTTCTTTACTTTTACTTATTTTAAAATATCAAAGATTTGTAGCAACAGAAAGTTTAATTGTATTCAAAACAAAAGAAATGTAAAATATTGTATTCCAAAACATACATTATTTATTGCTATTACATACTAAAATTGAAGAGGAAAGCAAAAATTTAAAGTAATAAATGGTAAAATTTAAATCAAACATTTCAATAAAGCTAGAAATTTAATTTGGGAAAAAATATATGTTAGTAAATATTTAAAATATTATTCATATTATTCAGCATTCAATATTGTCCACTGACTTCTCAGTATAGTATACTATTATTCATATTACTTTTCATACACATTCTATCTAGATCTTCATGTATACAAATATGAGTGACTCAAATCAATTAATATTAAAAAATCCTTCTCAGTCACCCACTCCTGCAAGTGCCATGCTAATTTGTGACTATCTCTAGAACTACAAATTGATACATAAATAGAAACAAAAAGTTTATATCTACTATTGTGAAATAATACTTTATTATGTAAGAAATTATTGCATTCTTGCTGAGAAGAATATGACAGGTTAATTTGTCTTCCCACTTACTCAGTTCTGCCAAATGATCTCTCCCTACACTTCTATGTGTCATTTTTTTCTTTCAACATCATCAAAACCAATCCACAAACTACTCAAGCAATTGAACCGAGGTACCCTGTTTTCTAAAGACATAGAACAGAAGATATAGAGAGAAGTACCAAAAAGACAGAAAGGTATTGGTCACAGAGAGGATATTTAGTATAATAGGTAGTGTTGTGCTAGCCCTGAGTGCCAGATAAGATGCAACTAATTTTTAAATAAATAGTAAATTTATTTTTGTATGTTTGCAATATTCAGGCTCTCCAAGGCTGCTGGGATAAGGACATTCTATATATGGATCTACAGCATAATTCTGTAAATTATTGTTAGTTATTATTACATTAGGGTTATTATTTTGTCAACAATGATTCAGCATGACTATAATATGCACACTGTATTTTCTGAAGACTCCTAGAAATGAGACAGAGAAAAACAAAACAAATTGGATTGTGGACAGCCATTCCCAGTTAATAGCACTTGGCTTTATACGATTTAGAGAAGGGACTTTTACTTGGGGTTTTCTTTCTGTCTTTTTTTTTCGTATTGCTGCTTAAATTTTTTGAAAAATATTTCAGACACCTCACAGAATGCAATATACTAAGATAAACTAAGATTTATAAAGTGAAATGCATCATTACAAATTTCAAATATATTTTCATATTGTTTATATTATAATTTTTTAAATATTGCATTTACTACTTTAAATTTTTTTATAAAAAGTTTTTATGTTGCAGAACTTAGACTTATAAATTTAATTATAATTTGAATAGATAACATAATGTCTCATTGAATTCCTTATCTCTCAAAGCAGCTGCATCTTAACTCTTGAATTGAATTGACATTTGAATCTGAATACAAACCTTTAATTTCTCAGCTTTTTTCATTATTCTTTGCTAGGAACCGACATTTTAAAGGTAGATAAAGGAATAAGGTATAAGTCAATTGAAATTTTTTAAATCAAGAAAAGATAAAACAATGTATTTATTACTTGTTCATATGAGACTGTCAGAAACCAAAAAAAAGCTTAGCTTTTGTTGTTTAACTTTGTACTACAAGTCCTCAAAGGGCTTATTCAAATATGAAATAAACTTAGCATTCTAGATAAATGCTTACGTTGTCAAAGTCTAAAGCAACTTTGATTTATTTTTATTTTATTTTTTGGTGCAAAAATCAAGAGAGATGTAAAAGCTTTGTATTCTTAATGATATTCCATTTCCATTAGAAGCACTGAGACTCACTCTTAATGCTCTTCACCTTACCTTGTAACCCAAACTAGAACAAAACAAAATCTAACAAGCAGTTGCTTTTATACCTCCTCACAAAAAAACCTATGCCTCTACATTGGACCCCAGCATTAAGGACATCTAGCTTCTCATACAATGATACCGAATAATTTTGTTGATAAATCTGCAATTATGATATAATTCTTCACCTAAAGTAAGAGGATCTGATTGTTAATGACATTTAACATAATATTTGCCTTTTTCTGTTGCAAAGAATTCATGTTTGGAAAATGCAGATGTTATTGTTTTAGTAAGCATTACCAATTATAGCAAAACAGTATCAATTGTGATCACATTTTTGTAGAAGAAAAATAGAAATTCTCCAGCATATGTGTGAACATCAGTCCAGGTTTATTTCGAGATTCTTCTGTCTCAGATTGGAATAAAAATTGATAGGAAGAGTTTGTTGATAAAAATCTGAAGGTTCAGAGATTGACAGTAAAATATGGAAAGATGCTACTTTTTATTCACATGGTATTCTAACTATTAATATGAGTAAGTAATTAAAACTAAATGAGAATGAACTAAGTGCCTTGATTCACAATGTTTTTCTGAGAACAACTCAATTAGTTTAAATTAATATATTATTTATTTATTTTATTTTATTTTTTTGACAGAGAGAGAGAGAGAGAGATACAGAGACAGAGAGAGAACTGAACTGGGGGAGCTCCCAGTTCAGCACATGGTTCCGCACAGGCCCGGGCCGGGATTCGATCCTCAGTCCCCGGCGCTGCAAAGTGAGTGTTTAACCCACTGAGCCATCCCAGCTTCCCCAATTAGTTTAAATTATAACAAAAAACAAAATGACTTTAACTGTGTTTTAAGCAAGGCTCTGATACTAATCATTTTTATATCACTAATTAGAATATTATCTCAGAGAATATTCATTTAATTGTATTAAAGTTTTTAAAACAAGCTTTCACTATATTTATAAACCTTGTCATTATACTATTATTCATTTAAAAAAAAAACTCTTTAAAGCAAGAAGATAAAATTTTAAAGGAAAACAGTAACTTTCGCTAATACTTTGTTTTATCAAATGTTTATAGTTTGATCAACTTTTCAGACATTAATATCTTTTTTTTATTGGTTTTGACAGAGAGAGAGAGAGAGAGAGAGAGAGAGAGAGAGAGAGAGAGAGAGAGAGAGAGAGAGAGAGAGAGAGAGAGAGAGAGAGAACTGAACTGGGGGAACTCCCCAGTTCAGCATATGGTTCCGCACGGGCCGGGGCCGGGATTTGATCCTCGGTCCCTGGAGCTGCAAAGTGAGAGCTTAACCCACTGAGCCATCCCGGCTTCCCAAACATATCTTTAAATGAATTATTTCATAAGAAAATTATATACCTTCAAATATTATATAATTAATTGATATTTTCTTTTAAAATTTAGAGTTAGTGACTTCAACTCAAAATAGAACAAAGTATGTTTCTATAATAAATTGCTGAGAACTATTATCATGCTAGGCATATTATATTAGCTATGTATGTCTCTTTGAACATCTACCTGAAATGGTCATATGATCTGTGCATTATACATACATTTATTAGTGGTAAATATATTTTTTTAAAAATTAAGTCAGCTTTTTCTTACAGGTTAAAATGTTTCTATTTGAGATAGCTACTGTGCAAATAAAGCCATTTTATGATAAACATTGAAGAGCTTTGTCAAAATCGTGTTCAAATAATAATTTCTACTCTTGCGCAGCTACTGCCTCTTCTCTCTTTCTTCTGTGTGAAGAAAGGAAGTGGGATTTAAATCTTAAAGGGCACTGGCTTTTGGCATTAATTTTCTAGGATATTGAGTTTTTCTTTGTTTTGTAGCTCTGGGGGGATGCTTGTATTGCTCTTCCAGCCACGTGTAAACTCTGGGTAGACTGGGGTGCTGAGACAGTCCCCCAACTTATTCACTCACTTTGCTTGCACAGAAACTCTCTGAGGTACTCTGACCACCAAGTCCAGTATTCCACACACAGGATAGTGTGAAGAGACATGGTTGTCCTATTGTCTTAACCCATTCAAGCTGCTATCACAAAATATCACAGACTGGGTAGCTTCTAAGTAACAAGAGCAGATTTTTCACAGTTGGAGAGGTTGAGAAGTCCAAGGTCAGGGATCCAGCAGATTTGACAGCTGATGAGAAACTGTTCCTTAGACAGCTGTATTTTCATTCTAACCTCATGGGACACAAGAAACAAGCTAGTTCTCTGGGGTCTGTTGTAAGGACATTAATCCTGGTAATGAGGTTACCTCATTGACCTAATAAAATCCCCAAAGTTCCATTTTCTAATACCATAACACTGATTTTGTCATGAATTTGGAAAGGACACAATCTATAGTATGTACGATTATAGCATGGTATGGGAGTGCTATTATTATAGCTGCTGGTAGCATCAAAAGTCTGACCTGGAGAATCAATAAGTAGAGCTACTGAACCCTGTGAAATGAAATATACTTGTATAATAGCCTAAGTACGTCATATTTTCTAAAACCAGTCCCTAGAGTATAGGCTATCACACCAGACTGGAGAACCAACAGTTCCTGGTACCCGGTACACAGAACCTGAGGATGGAGGGAAGCTCCACCCTCATAGGTGCTCTATCCCCTCCCCACCTACCTTTCTTGCTCTGGCAAATGAACTCTCCATTTTACTCTCTGTATAGTTGGCTCTTTCCCATAGAAAACACCTTTTGTCTGGGTAAGAGAGAAATCTTAGAGAATGTGAGAGTATAAAAAATTTAAGTAAGATGAAATATTTGTCTTCACAATTTTATCAAAATTTATAGAACATGGTTGCCTACCTTCCACCCTCTCTCCATCTCTCTGACTGAACAATTTAGAGAGTTCCAGACATCATGACTCATTACCCCTTAATAATTCGACATGTACCTCCTAAGAACAAGGACATTTTATCACATGTCCATAGTATAATTAATATATTCAGAAAAATAACATTGGTATAATTATATCTAATATATAGCCCATACTCCAATTTTGCTAATCGTTCTAGTAATAATGTCTTTAAAATTATTTTTTCAATCAAGAATCTAATTCAGGATGTCTTTTGTTAACTTGCTTGTCTCTTTAGCTATCTTTACCCAGGAAGAATTCCTTGGCCTTTCTTTATGTCTCATGACATTAACATTTTTAGAAGAGTATATGGATTTCTCTTATTGTTTTCTCATAATTAGATTAGACTATGTATTCTGGCAAGAATTCTACGTACATAATATTGTATCTTTCCAAGTGCAATGCATTAGAAGGACATTACATCTATGAGTCCAATTCTTCGTGTGTTAACTTGAGTTATTCAATTAAGGTGGCATCTCTCAGATCAACACATTAATAAATAGTGTATTTAGAGATAACTTGAGACTATGTAAATATTTTTTCTTCTTAAATTTAACTGGTTTTAGCATCCATACACAATTCTTGCCCGAATCAAGAATGAAACAATGGTTGCATTGAGAATTTAAAGTTGGTTATTCTCACACCCACTTTAATTAATTAATTAGTAAATTAATTAATTAATTTACTAACTAATAATCACTATAGACTTATATTCAGTGAATTATAATCAACATGGACTAACATGCCTCTGATTTCACTTCCACTCTTGCTAAGTTTAACAAGAAATAAAATGATTGTTCATTGCTTTAATTAAATCTCCAACATGCTCGGGACCACACACAAAAACACACAACAACAATGAATGCCACTCAGTCAGGTACCACCACGTACTGACATGAACACTGATGTGAGACACTGATATACCAAGGTTATGAAATCTTACCCAGTTGCGGGTATAGTGCTGCCAATTAAGCACATGGTGGAAAGTTCACAAACTTAATTGTCAGACTTTGTATAAATGCCTAATCACTATTTTGTTTTGTACACGTGAAGCTAAGAAATTTTTTTTTTTTTTGGTATCTACTTAGATGATCACGGGATCTGCAAGAAAATCTCTGGTTCTATTGCCTTTTTGTGTATTATTTATTGTGTTGCTACGACTTCTAGGATAACGTTGATAGCAGTGGTAAGAGGGTACAGCGTTATTTCTGATCTGAGCAGGAAAGCTTTGAGATTCTCGCCATGAAGTGTGATGTCAGCTGGAGAATCTTTGTAGATGTTTATGAAGTTGAGGAAGTTCTTATTTATTCCTAGTTTGCTGAGAATTTTTATTATGAATGAGTGTTATATATAGTCAAATGCTTTTGTAATCATATGTGAACTTCAGTACTTCAGCTTGCTTTCTGGTTTAATCCAAGCTAGCTTTGTTTATCTTGATAGTACTATAGCTCACTTGCATTTTTGTGCCCAGAACATTCTACCTGGGCTTATACTGTCTGTTCATTCCTTTCAATCATTAAGCCCTTAAGACATTGGGTTCTGGTCATCACCAAATTCACTTAAGAATAAAGCTTCAGGTTTATTACCATGACCAAGATATAATAATTAAACCTCAGACAAGGAGTAAGTGTTCAATACCTCAGCTACGTTTCAGTTCCAGACTCGTGGAAACGGAACAGTCCCACCCACCGCATCCCCTAGAAACCAGATTGAGCAATGCTATGACTGACATCAGTTCACATATGATTACAAAAGCATTTGACATCAGGACCTAGAGCTATGATCAATTGCTTCCTGCTTTAGCCCCAACCTATCAGTAGAGCCCCCAGCCTCAACTCTCATAGTAACTATGATTAATGATTTTTCCCTTATATAATGTAACCATTAGACAATACCTGTGTCTCCAGGCTTGGCGCCAACTCCTTAAATGAGCCTGTACTTTTTTTTTATTGTTTGAAAGAAAGTGAGAGAGAGAGAATAGAGAAAGAGAGAGAAAGGGGGAGGGCCCAAAGCAGTCTCCATAGTTATATGTACATCATTAGTTGTAACATGGTTTTATTCCACACAGGTGGATGTGGGACTGCACAGGGTGGGAGCCAAACCCAAGGCCTCCTGAATGGAAGGCAAGAGCCTTTGCTTCTGAGCCATTCTGGTCATTAACAGTTGCACCACAGTTCAGCATATGCGTTTTAATGGCCCAGGGCTGGGAATCAAGCCCCCAACCTGGCTATTGCAAGGTAAGTGCTCAACCACTGAGCTATTCCAACATCACACACCCCCAACCCACCAACCTTTTCTTTTTTTGCTTGGATACACACAGGCAAGCAGAACCCTTTGAGTCTGTGGTAACACTTTTTCTGCATCTATTGATAAAAATCATGTGATTTTTTTTTTTTTTTTAGCCTATTGATGTGAAGAATTACATTAATTGATTTTCAAATGTTGACCGATTCTTGTATACTATATTAAAATTCTCAGATGATTTTGGTGTATAGTTTTTTTTTAATACTTTTGTGGATTAAATTTGCTAATATGTTATTGAGGATTTTTTTCATCTATATTCATGAGAGATATTAGTCTATAGTATAATTTTTCAGGTAATATCTTTGTTGGTTTTGGTATTAGGATAATGTTGGCTTTATAGAATAAATTACAGGGAGTACCTCTGCTTCTGCCTTATTAAAAAATTGTAGAGAATTTGATAATTTCCTTCTTAAATATTCATTAGAGTTTACTAGTGAACCGATCTGGGCCTGGTGTTTTCTTTCTTTTTTTTTTTAATATTTATTTATTTATTTATTTGTTTGTTTATTTATTTATTTATTTATTTTTGACGAGAGAGAGAGAGAGAGAGAGAGAGAGAGAGAGAGAGAGAGAGAGAGAGAGAGATACAGAGACAGAGAGAGAACTGAACTGGGGGAGATCCCAGTTCAGCATATGGTTCCGCACAGGTCGGGGCGGGGATTTGATCCCTGGTCCCTGGCCCTGCAAAGTGAGCGCTTAACCTACTGAGCCATCCCGGCTTCCCCTTTTAATTTTTTTTTTTTTTTTAATATTTATTTATGGGCCTGGTGTTTTCTGCTTTTGAAAGTTTTTAATTATTGATTGATTCTTTTTAATAAGTGGTGTCCTAAGTGGACCATCTATTTCTTCTTTTGTGAATTTTGGCATACTGTATTTTTTAAGGAAGTGGTCCATTTCATCAGAGCTCTTAAATTCATGTGCATAGTATTGTTCATAAGATTTTTTTATTATTATTTTAATGTCTCTGGGATCTATAGTGATGTCTCTTTTTTTTTGTTGATATCAATACTTTGTATCATCAATTTTTTCCTTAGTTAGATTGACTAGAGGTTTATTGACTTTATTGATCTTTTCAAAAAACTTCTGAAAAGAGACATTTTAAGATGTGTTAGCCTAGAAGCATAGAAACAATATACAGGGCTTGCTTAAGGCAAAGATAAACCTTCTACTAAAGAAGTTATATGTCTGAAGCATGGCTACCCACCATGATCTGCCTAGTTAGGAATTTATGATCAGATCATCTTTTGATGTTACTTTTTGTAGAACCCATTTTTCTCCATGTGTCTTTAATATATGAGTTACTTAGAATCTGAGGATATTTTGAAATTTTCCACCTATCTTTCAGTTATTGATTTGTAGTTTAAATTTCTATTGTTTATTAGTCATTTGATCTATGATATTTTTGTTATAGCCACACAAATTTGCTTAGGCACTAATCAAGTAGATGTCTACGAACACTCCTGAAAGAGGGAATAGACACAGCAGAATTCTGAAAGTTTATCTGAGATTTTAATGCAAGAAAGAGACTAGTATGTGGAGTCTAACTATAAAGAATAGCACATTAATGGGAAACCAGATTATGTAGTCTTATAGGACATTTTAAAGACATTTGCTTTTTGTTGTGAAAGAAATAGGGAGTCACTTTAAGGTTAAGAGCAGAGAGGTGGCAAAGTAAATTTAGATTTAAAAAGATTACTCTGACAACTCTATTGAAATTGGCCCTATGTACATGAGTGTGGGAGGTAAGAAAAGTGTTGTGAAGAGAAACATATTTAAATATGCTTGCATTAGTCCAAGTCAGAGATATAATAGATTAAGGCCAATGAATAAAATAAGATGCAGTCAGGAATTGATAGTATTTTTTAGGCAAGTCAACAGGATTTTTTGATAGATTGGTTGTGTGGAGTGAGATAGGAAGATAAGTCAGTATGATTCTAAGATTTTGAGAAGATAGGTAACAGAAGAATATAAAGGAGTAGCAAATAAACTGTGTCAAATGCTGAAGGTTAAGATTCAAAGAAAATATGAGAACTGTGAACTAATCATAATCTTATGTTGCTTAATATTAATTATTATTTTACTCTTTTTTTTTGAAAAAGTATATTTTATGCATACTAACTAATTTTAGAGATTATTTTATCATGCAAAAACACACACATGTAAGAAGAAAATATGTTTTTACTTTTATTTTATTGTTTGTGACAGAGACAGAGAGAGAGAGAGAGAGAGAGAGAGAGAGAGAAGGGAGAACATCCAGAGCAGTCTAGTCTCTCTAGTAGTAGGTCATCAGTTTTTGACATGGTTTTATTCCACACAGGTGGGCAGGGGCCACACAGGGCAGGAACTGGGCTGAGGGCCTCCTGAGAAAGAAAATGTTTTTAATATTTCTTCAGAAACAGACTTTTTTTTTTTTTTTAGGAGTTATTCCCTGCAAAATCTACATCCTTTAATAAAGACCATTTACTTTGGAACATAAATAATGGTGTCTAAAATTACTAATTTCTACTTGAGGTAAAAATAAAAATGATACAATTATTGCTAATCAGACCCTTGTTTGGAATTGGCATCCAAATATTTGTTTTGTGTTTTTTTTTGTTTTTGTTTTAATATTATTATATTTTATTGTTAAATTTAATGGGGTGACATTGGTTGGTAACAATCAGACAGTTTCCCAATG
>PVKE010037923.1:0-15678 GCA_004027555.1 Craseonycteris thonglongyai
ACAAGAGAAGATGCTAGGTGAGGCTGCGATGATGCGCAGACAATCAACTCACAGGGATAAATCCACTCGTCCTCTCATGGGTCGATGTCGCCCCGGAAACCCATCACGCGCCTTTATGAGCCCGTGGGATGGCCTCTGAGTCACCTCATCTCTTTGTTTGACATGCAGGGATCCTTCTCTCGCACGCATCAACATGAAACAACGCTCCTTTCCGCCATGTGGCTGCCGACATGGTTGTATTTTTTCATTTTTATTTTTTGATGAATATTTTGGAAAAACTCGCGAAGCACTGAAGCCGCAAAACATGAAGCGCAAAGTGGCGAGGGAACACTGTAATATGATAAAGCAATTCTCAGTTTTGGCTAATGTTTACGTATTATTTATTATTAATATTCTGTTCAACTGTCATAAAATAAGAAACCATAAAATATTTTCCTGAAAATTATTCATTAACTAAACTTGCCATATTTTCCTATTTTTTTTTCCTAAAAATGTTTCTCTAAATTTAATGAACCAATGTGTAGCTGAGTGTTCTGACAGGTCAGTCTCTTCTCTAAAGACTTTAGCAATAACAAATTTTATCTTTAAATTACTCCACCTGCATTTTTCTCTCCTATTCTATTACTGTCTTTTATGTCTTTATCACTTTATTCAGAAACAGATTTGCCTACTCATTGAGATTAATATTCTGTACAGAAAGGAGAGACAAATTATCTCCTTCTATTCTGATAACTCCCTTTCATATGACCTTAATTATCTCTCCTGAACATTTCTCCTTCATACAAACTTCAACAAATTAGACAAACCTGAAATAGGGTTTTGTCTATGAATAGGTAGTTTGTAATGGAAATCTGAGTCTTTCAGGTTGTTTGTAACCAAAATCTGTTGAGCCACAGGTGAAAAGTGAGGAAATTCCAGTTTGGGGACTGGCCTATTTATGTGTAAGGGGTTTGCTAGAAGAAGTGATAAGCATTGAGTTCTCTCGAATTCCCTTGAGAAGAAAACAGCAGGTGAATTCTGCTTTTACTGCTTGTTCAGGCTATTTTCATCCTCAGTTTTATATTGTTGCTTAAAAGTGTACACAATTTTCAAAAGAAGAATGTAATGAGGTGATTATTGTTGCAAAGAAAAATTAGAGCAAATTGGTCTTAAATGATTTCTACCTCTCTCACTTGGCCTCAGTTGATAATCATAATAGAGTGCACTTACCATAAGTAGTAGTGTATGTTTACTGCATGTAATATACCTAACACACTTCAAAAGATGAAGCAAATTTCACTTGTGATACCTGAAACTTTCTGTTGTACAGAAAAGTCCTTTACATAAGTAAAGTAGTTAATTAACTGTGGATATAATTGGCTACATTGGAGAACAATTAGCCACTTCACTGTCATGAGAGCAGAAAGACAAAATACATACAAATTAGAGAGCTGTCACTGTAATTATTCAAGATGAGTGCAGAGAACTCTTGTCTATTTTGGACATTTAAGATGACTCTGCATTAACAGAGGCAAATTAGCTATTTTGATACTTAAAAGAATTACTTCATTTGGTTTACTCAACAGAATTTGTTTAAAACTTGAAGGCAATCTTAACATTAGGCAAAGCTGAAGATGTTAGGCAACCCTAAATGATGTTAAAAACAAATTACTTAAAAAATTGTTGTGTTCATTTGGGTTACTTCCAGGGCAGAAAAATGAGCACTTTCTACTTTATAGAGATAAATTTCTTAATACATAAATATTTATAGCTTGAAGAACAATAATAAGCTTCGGAAACAAAGTGATTAAATATACAAAGATTTTGCCACCATTCAAAGTTAAAAAACTACTTTTCATTGCCTATAGAAACAAATCATTAGGGAAGAAATGCCTGATGGACATTAAACCTGAAGGATGGTCATACACTAAAGTTAATATTCAACAATTTCCATGCTTGGAAAGTTGCTTTCTTTTAGAAATCTCTAAACTGTGACTCATTTGCTATTTACTGGAAAAGAAAAAAATATGGTAGAGTTCATTAAGAAAATGGAAGAATAATGCATCTGATATACCCTTTAGATGATCTCCAAACAAAAGAATTATGTATGATGTTATAAAAGAGTATAGAAACAGAGCCAATTAGTATATACTACAGAGACTTGTTTTGTAATTGTGTCCTTGGGGCAAATCAGTGAAAGTTCTTTAGCAAAGTCATCCAGTGTACTTCAGTGAATATGAATGTTCTGAAGACCGGGTTTTCTAGTGAAAAACTAACAAAAGTAGGAATAGTAATGGGTTGAAAATGCTTTTGCTTGGAGGTGAAAGTCATGTTCTGGACATTGACAAGGTTTATGCAGCTTTACTTATTTCTGCTTCTTGACGAATCACATAACATCCCATAAAATATTGCTATCATGAAAAGGAAGCATTTGGGATGCTTGGATGGCTCAGCAGCAGAGTGCTTGCCTTGCAGTTGTGGGATCTGGGGTTCAATTCCTGACCTCTGCCTGTGTAGCCCCATGTGCTGAACTGCAGTGCAGCTGGGAGTCTTGGTAGTGAGGGTTCTCACCTTCCATGTGGGAGAACCCCCATTTGGTTCCTGCCCCTAGTGGCCCCGCATCCACCTGTGTGGAATGAAGCTATGTCACAGCTAATGATGTACAACTATGGAGGCTGCTCTGCGTCCTCCTTCCTTCTCTCTCTCAGATAATAAAAAATATTTTAACAAAGAAAGCATCTATCAAAACGGACAAGAATGTGAAGTGCTTATTAAATTGTCCTTTTTTATTTAGTTATTAATTTAATATTTCTCAGCATCTGCATTGGTTTGGGAATTTTGTTAGAAACTAATAAATAATGATGTTTCTTTAAGGAGCTTGCAGTGATGGAATCAAATAAATATGTCAGTATTTTAGTTTCTAATAAAGGTATACATATATTGTATTATAATGGGATGTAAGGGAGGGACAGGTTATTTATTTTTCAAAAGACCTTATGGTATATGTATTTATTAACTCAACAACTATTTTTTGATAGCCTAGTATTTTCCAGGCTGGAGATATAACAAAAAGCAACACACAATTACTGTCCCCAAGAAGGGATTTTGAAAGATGGGTGGTTATCACTAGTAGACAGGGGTATAAAAGTGTATTCCAGGTGGAAGCAAAGTTTTTGAGTATATTCGGATATGTTACTGGTAGTCAGTGAGCCTTCTGTCTCGTCTACCATTTGTAGCTTCAGCTGCTAGAGTTCATCCCACCTCAACACCAGGGAAATAATGCTCAGTTGTTTTTCTCTATAGACACTTGTGGTTAGCGGAGGACAAGAAGACTTAAAGAAACCCATACATATTCTGACCATTGATCTGAAGTTTTGTCCAAGTAGTGAGGAGCTGAGCTAGATTTTTACCTCAATGACACATAGCAGAATAATCAACTGATAATGAACTCTGGAATGGAGAGCACTTCGTATAGAGCTCTGAATTGTGGGCAGGCTATACCATGTAAAAGATGAGCTGAGCAGAGGACTCATGTCAAAAAATTATAATGGAGCAGACTTAGGGAGGCATACTTTGGAGACCGTGCATTTATACAGAAAATTAATAAAGACTTTCTAATTCAGAGTTTTACTCCCCATGGCCTGAAATGTAGATCTAACCCATATCAGAATTTGTGAGCTATTCATACCCTTATCACAAGCATCTTCTTCCACTTTTGGCTCTACATGTGTTTTGGTATCTAAAAGTAGCATGGGATGTTGGAGGATCTCTAGGTAGTTTTGCAAGGCTGGAACATAAAACACAGTGAGAGATGAGTCTGGAAAGAAAAGCAAGGCTATAAGATGAACAATTTTGTGTGCAGTGATTAGGAGCTTGGACTTTATAATATAAACAATGCAAATCTACAGACTTTGAAGCAAGGGAGTGGCATGATCAGATTGCATTATATATAAAGGTCACTTGAGTGTTTTGGAGGCATCATAAATGGCCTTTGAGAGTGACATTAGCAAGAGTATTAATAGTCTGTCATACAGCAGTAGCTATAGGAGCAGAAAGGTGATATTGGACTTCAGACATTTCAGAGTTATGGAATTCACATAATTTAGATGCTGATTTTGAGAAAAGAAAATTTGAAATATTACTCTGACAAATGAATGCCAGTATTTCATTAATAAAGTAAATACTGAAAGAATTGGTAATTTTAGAAATTTTAAGATTGGGGTGTTCCCTTAGTTTGTATTCAGACAGTTAAGCAGAAAGTGCAGTAAAAGCAATCTGTGTTTAAACATGGCTTACAATTTTAATGAAGAGCAGAATTCAACAAAGGGTGTTAAGCAGGAAAGCATAACTCCATGATAAACACTTTCTAAGATCATTGTTATTAAATTGCAGTGACACATTAATTTTGTTCTTTTTAAAAAGTGCAATAACAGTCATTTAGAGACTATGCCAGGAACTGGGTAACTAATTCATGTGTATTTATTTTTTCCTAATAACCATCTTCTGATATAGCTATTAATATCATTTTATAAAAGGGTAACTTGGATACACAAGGGTTAAATGTCTTGCCCAATTTGATAGTAAATACAGTTAAATAGCCAAGCCACCTGAGACACTTTTGTGTGACTCTTCAGCCTGTGCAATGAACAATTGTGTTGTACACTGCTTTCTAAATGCCAAGTACCAGATGGAATAGAGAAGGCACCGCCGTCCATAAGGTTTACTACATCCATGCGTTGTTTTTGTACTTCAATTCTCTCACACCTCAGACAAGTTTTCTTGTGACTCTGGCTGGGCAAGAGTGGGCAGTGTGAGACGTAAGAAGGTGCCATGGCAAAAAAGCAAATTTAGGATCAGAGACTTAAATGGTATTTTTTTCCTCTTTAGTCTCTGTGGCTGTGACTATTGAATCTTAGTGCTGTATTAGCTCAATGAACATGTGAGCAGAGGAGCGTGGTGGCTGGTTCTACCCTGAGATGTCACATTGGGCAAGATGGGAGAGAGACTCTGTATGAGGTGATATTATTCTGAATGGGAATTATTTGTTTTTAACATGTGAAATCACAGGACAAAGACTTGAGGCCTGATTTTTCATTTACACTATAAGTAAGACCAATTTTTCTTTGCTGCAAAGAGGAGAAAAGTCACTATTTATTAAATGCTACACAGAGCATACCTTAAATAGTTAATGGTAATAACTTCCTGGGAAATCTTTGCAAATGCCATCTCTTAGCTTGTTTTCTAAATGTAAAGGTTAGAAACCATTTCAGAAAGCATGCTTACATGTTTTAAATAACTTTTCATTTAAATAGCTATAAATCTATATAAATAATTCATTGTTTTGCATTAATGAGTAATGCCAAGAGGAGAAAATAACATAAGAGAAGAAATCTAAAACTGGAGAGGAAGCAAGCAGCTAGGCCTGGACACCTTTCTACACATAATGTAATTTCCCTTCTGGAAAGAATTGCATGATTCTCAGGTGGTTTGTTTGGGGACACAATGGAAATAATCAGGTCTTGAACTGTTTAAAACTTTAACTATTTAAGTAACCATATGTGGCTCTTTGGAATTAATTAAAATTAAATATAAGAAATTTTACTTTCTTATGCATAGTAGGAATCAAAGAAACAGAAAACAGATTAAACCAACAGTATTAAAGAGGAGAGGGAGGGGATGTCGGATGGCTCAGCAAGTTGAGTGCTCACTTTGCAACCCAAGGGTCCAAGGATTGAGTCCGGCCCTGGCTCATGCAATCCCATATGCTGAACCACTTTGGTTCTTACCAGTGTGAGTTTTCCATGTGGGAGGCCCCTGATTCAGCCCACAGCACATGGGGGTGTGCCTTCCATGTGGGAGGCCCCCAGCCTGTTTTCTGCCCTGTGCAGCCTCCCCACCTACCTATGCAGAATGAAACTATATTGAAAACTGATGATGTGCAACTATGGAGATGGCTCTGGGCCCTCCCCCTTCTCTCTCTGTCTCTTTCTGTCTCTGTCTCTGTCAAAAACAGTAAAATAAATCTTAAAAAAAAATGAGGAGAGTGTAGTCATGTCAAAAACATTGCTTAATTAGCCCCATTTTATGGGAGATTATATATCAATAATATGTTATTGAATGTGTGAAAAGAAATAATGGCACTGTATCATTTTCTATCTACTATTTAAATACTTTGAGTTTAAATAAGTCCAATGGGAGATGTATCTCCTTGAGCATTACAGGTATAGATATCAAATGATCTATCAAGTTAAATATATACAAAGATATTTATACAATAGTTATATATAATATATAATGTGTAATTTTCAACAAAGTCTTTATGATATATATACACATATATATTTGTATTATATAATATACTACATACATATATAAAAGAAAAATGTTTCAAAAGTATTTATTTTTTTAAAAAAGATAGCAATAACTGAGAAACTACTAGATCCTTGCTTCTTTCAGTTGAGTCAATAATGGAAAATTGTTGGCTATAATATAAACTCAAAACTTTTATTTCCCAAAGTGAAACAATTATCTTATTCAATATTTTTATTCACTGGGACTCTTCCCACTCTGTATCTATTAATAAGATCAATAAATGTTGAAATACCACTCTATTCATGAGATCCATCCCTTCAAGTTCTCTCCTTGCATTATAAATTACAGGTGCTTTCCAGAAAGTATACAGCCATGCAATCACTCTTATTATATTGAAAATGGCTGGATTTTTTCCAGACAATCCTTGTATTACTATATTCAATTTATTTCACCCTGAGATCAAACAGGTGAATGTGTGATTTTTATTAACATAAGTAACTAATATTAAATTTGTTAGGTATTTAAATGATAGATTTTTTCAAACTATTAGGTTGAGATTATAGGGTGAATCTAATAGTTTTGGCCAATTTAATGTTAAATATTATACACATATTATTGGGAATAATATGTAATTTTACTGATTTATTATCATTTTTTTCTATTGAAATTGTAAATTTGTAGTTCTGCGATTTCTCTTTTAGTCTCTTTTCACTATTCTTGAAAGAAGGCAAACATTTTAGTAAAAATTTTTACAATTAGAATATATTGTACAAAAATAAATAAAGCTAACTCTGAATGCTTGAAATTCCTGCGTATGGCAGAAATTGATTGTCAAGATTCAAAAAAAAAAAGCACAATTATTTGAATTAACTTGGATATAATATCAATAGGTAATTGCAAATTTGTCAGATGGAACATGTCAAGAACCTTATGACCTCATTCATACATGAGATGTAAAATTGACAGCAACAAAGGAACAAGACAAAGATACAAAGAAACAGAAACTGATAAACAGACAAAAGTTAAGTGATTACCAGAGAGTAAGAGGGGAGGGAAGTGATGGAGGAGGAGGGTCAAATATATGGTGATGGAAGCAGGACTCTGGGTGGTGAGTACAAAATGCAACACATAGATGATGTATTATAGAACGGTATACTTGAAACCTCTTTAATCTGGCTAACTGATATCACCCCAACAAATTTAATTAAAAAATTAAAAAAATGTAAAACTAGACAAAAAATGCCCACAAATAAGGCTACAGGTTTTTTAAAATAGGCTTTCTATGGAATTGCTACTTAATTCCTTCTTAGGACAATGTAAAATATATAGTTTGAGACTTGGAATTTTTCTGAATTAGTCCCAACCTAAAGATCATCTGTAAAATCTTATAACACAAAGAATGTTCCATTTTCAGGGTATAGTGTTATAAATAATGGATGATTCTTTTTGGTGATTAATCTTTGTTGAATGTCAACACTAATATGTCAGAGCATGTACAGTTTTCTTTTTTTAGCAAAGCTTTTGTCCTTGACTTAATAGAATAGGTGTTTACTGGCATTTTTGTTTAGATTTGTCTGCCTTTTAGAAAATCAACCCTACACACTGTTAACTCACAGGGTTGGATGGAGCTCCTGAAGGCTATGCTTTTACGAAGTCATACTAGTCATCTATCTAATCATAGGTGCTATGTCAAAAATTGACCCAAACAAGGCAAGTTAGCTATTCTTTCTCATGGTTGGTGTGTGTACAAGTTAGTCTGTTATATAAATCTCTCTCTCTCTCACACACACATAGACAATTACATACACATACATATATATGTATGTATATGTATTTTTAAATTGAAACAAGTCCCCTGTGTAACATAAGGGATGTGCCTTGATAAAAATTATCAATATTAAATGATCTATAAAATTAAATATATATGTTACATATATAAATAATAGTTTTACACATACATATACAAAGAAAGTAAGAGTGTAACAGTGTCAGCCTCTTTGTATAAATATATGTATCTATAATAAATAATCTCAGGAGCTTCAAGCGACATTGTCCATAAGATGAAATGATGTGCAGCACAGGTCAGTCTGTAGAAAGAAACAGAATAGAAGGAGACGTGCAGAGAAGCAGAACTTGTTTCTGTGTTTCTAGCAGTTTTTGATCTATGTTTGTACAAACCTAAGGGTCCCTTACTTTTCCCCTTCCATGCCTCACAGTCATTATTCTTTAGACAAAACTTCTCTTTTTTGTATAAGCTTTCTTTACATAAAATGAAAAAAATCCTAGCTAACATATTTTAGAAGAAAAATATTGTTTCAAGAACCAATAACCAATTATTCATAAGATGCTTTATCTGTTTATTGCTATAGAATCCTACTCTGTAGCACAATGAAATAAAATGCATTTTGAGCCTATGGAGAAAGGTTTTATATGTTTGTCTTTGCATGACATTTAAAGATGTGTGAGGTCTATTAAAAAGTATTCTTATCAAAGGTGCTTACAGTGGGCACAGAGATACTGTTGGGGTCTTTGTTCTGGAATAGGCTCAGTAAAATCCATGACAGTGTCATTGCCAATAATTTCTAGGGAAAGAGTCTCATCCTGCCACTTGTGCTGAGATTTGTTGCTGGTTTTTCTTCTTAATCTCCTGATCAAAATTAAGAAATTAAAACCTTAATAAGAATGTGAAAATTTGGGTTACATTTATTTGTAATTTAATTTCTGAAAATAGTTAAAAGATATAGAACTAATTTCAATTTGTAAACTTCTTATTGCCCATATTAGTCAGAAGATGTTCTCTAATGCCCAACAATAAAATATGCTGATTTCATTACAATCCATTTAGACCTACCTAGTTGAAGAGTGACTAGGAAGTGATCTGAGTGAACTAGAAAAATCACCTTAACTTTCAATAATTGTATAGTGTAAATTTGATGTTTGGTGAATTATAAATTTTAGTTAAGCTTCCCTTTCCAGCCCTCTATTTTAGTTAAGCTTCCCTTTCCAGCCCTCTTTTTCCCCAACTAATGAATATGCATAAATAAGCTGTTTTTTCTGTTTATGGCTGAAACTGTATTTTTCAGCTAACCAGTAAGACAATTTAATTCAACAATATTTATCAAGTGCATAGTATTTGCCAAGCATTGTGCTTGGCACTGGGAGACATGGAATTGAATATGAGTCACAATTTCTGGGGATAGTAACAAATGGTTGTAAGAGCTCATACCAAGGAATGACAAAGTCCTAACAGAATACTCTGCGAAAAACTTAACCTATGTGTAGGCTGGGTATTCATGTACAGCTTTCTGGATGAGGTAGAGCTTTATGGGTGAGCACAATTAGCTAAGTGGACTGAAAAAAAAAAAAAAGCCGTTTAGTAGATTCCAAACAGCATGCTGAACTCCAAGTCACAAAAAGGATTATTTTTGGAATGGCAAGTGGTTTTGTGTGTTTAGAGGATAGGGTATCTCTATGACAAAGGTTGAAAATGAGATGGAGAAGGCCATTAAGGGGCCTTATGAAGTCTTGATTTAATCCTAAAGGTATTGAGAGCCACTGCAAGATTTTATGTTTGGAAAGATCAACATTTCTAGATAAGAATTTTTTTGTTATTAATATTTTATTATGAAAATATACAGAAAAGTGCATACAAGATTACAACTGAGTAATTTACTTGAAAGTGTACTTTTTACAGATCAAGAAATTAAAATACTATACTACCTGTATATCAGAAGCCCCTTCTTATTCTCTGTTCATAACCTCTCTCCCACCCTCAAAGGTTAACCACTATTTTTACTTCAAACACTATAAATTTCCTGTTTTTTAAAACTTTACAAATTAAATCATATGGTAAGAACCTTCAGTGTGTTTCTTTCACTAGAACTTTTCTTGTGAGATGGTTCATTGGGTTGTGTTAGCTGTTGGTCAATAATGTTATTTCTGTATAGTATTCCATTATATAGTGATATTTCATAGTATACCACAATTTATTTCACCTTTCAACTGGAGATAGACATTAGTATTTTTCTTGTCTGGGGCTATTATAAATAATGCAGCTATCAACATTATTATATATATCTTTTGGATTATGTAAATATATTTCTTTTTGTTTCAAATCTTAAGAATGGAATTGTTGGATCATGTTCAGATATAATATATTATATCAAACAATTTTCAAAGTGATTGTAACAGTTACATTAATACTGCCATCAACAGTGTATGAGGTTCTAGTTGTTCAATATCTTTGTTGTTATATTAGGGTGTGTGTGAGTATATTTACATTTTAACCCTGCTGGTGTTTAAATACTGGCATTCTACTGAAGTTTTAATTTGTATTATCTTAATATCAATGTTGGGTGACCTTAACATTTTTATTGGTTATGCATATATATGAATTTTTTTAATATTAAATTTATTGGGGTGACATTGGTTGGTAACAATTACATAGTTTCCAGGTGTACAACTCTACATTACATCATTTATGTATTGCATTAAGTGCTTGCCACCCAGAATCAGCTCTCCCCCACCCCCATCACCATATATTGAGACTTGCTTTGTGTTTCATAATTATTGACGTATGATACCCTATACATTCCCTCATCCATTTTTTTTGCAATAGCCTCTCTAATCATTTTAAAGTAGCTCCTCATTCCACCTCAATCTAATATACCACATTTTGTAAGTGCGTGTCTGTGTGTTCAGTGACTATATTTAGTTTAGTAACACTTCCTATACCTATCATAAGACTTTGACCATATAGGGCATTGAAACATTTGATGAATTAATAAATCAACATATTAATAGTGACCTAGGGAGTGTACGGTATATGGCATGCATAAAGATATTCAAATGTAGAACTCCAAGGAATAGGTAGTCAGAGTGAGAATGTTAGTATCTGAGAAGAAATCAGTTAAAGAATAAAAGTAAATTAGGACATTTTCACGCCATTCATAGAGTAGAAAATGTTACAAGGCAGCTATCAATCAGTGATCAACTGTCAAAAGTTGTACTGAGGTCAAGAATAATAAGAGCTGAAGTATGCCACTTTTATTTAGAGAGGAGGACACTGATAACAGGGATAAAGTATTAAATGATGTGGATGCTAGACTTCACATTTAAAATGGTTGCAATGTAGTTTATTGAAATACTTTCTTTTTACTCCATACACTGTAGGTAGGTAGTGGTTAAATTTCACAGCTTGGAACAATCTTGCTTTAACTTATCTTTTTGATAAAGGTAGAAGCTGAAGTATAAATTTGTGGAGCAAAAACAGAACCATAGGTCTTATTCCATTATCTTTCCATCTTACACCATCTGTTACATATAAATTGCCTACTCTCAAAAGGAAGCACAATATTAGACAATATCACATGAATAGCCAAGAGCAAGGTTAGCCTCATAAAACACAGTTGGTAGTTTTCTAGAGGGTACCTTTTACTATTAGCTAGTGTGGTATTTGAATTTTATTATATCATTATTGCTCTTTAAGGTTTCCTTAATGGCCTGTAAATCTCGGGGTGGGGGTGGGGGCATGAATATGCAAAGTTCATGAGGTGCTGATAGGATTCAGTGTATCTAAATATCAATTGCTGATAAGATAAGTTGGGTAATTCAGAAAATAACAAAAATTGAATGAGGAGGTAAAAAATTTAAATGGTGCTTTAGTCCCAAGTGAAAAAGCAAAATGGGAAAGAACAAGGTAACCACATGATGACTCAGAGATTCTGAAGTCCTGGGTGTTAGATGGGTGCGAATAGAGAGAAAGAAAATCATTTTTAGTGAATACCAGTTCTTTTAGGTACCTTAAAACTTTTAAGCAATTTAATACTTATAATAATTCTGGGAGTAGGCATTGTTATTATCTTTAATTTTTCAAAAGGAAACAAACTCCAAGATTCAAAAAGTGAATAGTGACTTACCTAAGAATCAAGCAAATGAATGATAGCCCCGGGATCTGAATATTAGTGAATGTCTCTAGAGACTGTTTCTCATCCACACTGCATTATACAGCAGACAGGAAACTGAGGTTCAGAAACATTTTTACTACCTAAACAGGTAGAGCAACAACAAAATAAACATGGATCTGTGCTCAAGTCTTTCTCTTTGTGTAGTGGTCTGGACAGTTCCTCCTTCATCTACTTCGAGAAACTCTGCATGTACCCTCTTATTCTTGGAGGTATATGATTCAAATTTATATGCTGAGAACTTTAAGAAATCTTGTGAGAAAAACGGGTCCTTTTACTCAACTCAGCTTTACTGGTGTGTCCTAAATGTATTTAACCATGTCATACCTATTTTACTTGTAGACTCTATTAATTTTGAGCCTATTTCATATCTAATGGAACGCATTGAGAAATGGTGCCTCATGCCAGATGGTGTCAAAATTGACTAAAGGGTGTTTAATGAAGCAGGAAAGACAAATTTCACCTAGCTTTTCTATAAGAGCTCTACTGCTGATGATTTATTATGTGCCTCTTATAGGGTAGCTGGAGTAAGAGTATTCTTGAGATGTTTTCCACTTTGTTTTATTGAAGACATCTGATTTTTACTGAAGGTAAAACATGAAAAATAGTTGTGGTTTTGCACTTGTTAAAGAATATTTAAAAAGGACCAGAGGAGGGAGACTATGAAACTATTTTTGGTGTCTGAAATTCACATGTGCACTGCCTGAAACAGTTACTAGGGGGGTAGCTTTGAGATTAGCATTCAAGTCTTATTTCTGGTTTGGGTGTAAAGTGAAATTGTACACAATTTCTAAAAGAAAATCAGACTTTGTTAAAAATTTCACACTGAAGATGAAAAGAATTTAACTTTAAAAACAGATGAACTGATGAACCTAACTGTTGTGAGAAACTGTTATTCCCAGAGCCCCTGCAAATAATCTCTTCCTTAAATTACCTAAAGACAATTTAAGTGCAATCAACTAATGTGATGAAGTGTTTAGTGAGCTGTAGCTGACTCCTATTTACATCCAATTGAATTTTGAATGTGATCTGTTTGTAAAGGATTTTGGGGCTTTGTGAAAACGGAAGAGGCAACATATTCTTGCAAAATTTTTCACCTAAAATTATCTTTCTTGTCACTTTCTTCTTCTTGTGTACTTATTCATCACCCCATCTCAAAAATATCACAATTTGAATAACGTGCTTAATCTGGAGAGGAGACAGAGACAGATGTAGACAGAGAGGTGGGCATCATGTTAAAACTGTGTTTAACAGAACGCAAACATTAAGAGTATACCACATAGATTAGCAGAAACAAAAAGCATTTAAAGTTTATACTAGTATCTGGTCTGAACAGCATAGTAGGTAAAGTTGTATGTACAATTTTGAATCCCAACTAAGTACTCAGAATATGGATTTCCATGTAGTCATAAGATTTACTATATATATATATATATATTTTCTTTCTAAATTCCATTAAGCATATTTTACTTTTCATATTTTTTTCTTCTTGTTTTTATTTTGCATTTCCCCATTATATAAATGTTAAAACTTATCACATGGATTATTTTTGAGGGAGTCACATTTTCAGTTACATATTATAAGGGAAAAAGAAAAGTTTGTCTCTCTATCTATCTATCTATCTACGTACCTACCTATCTATCTAATTTTTATAAAAGGATACTAAAGATAAAATATATTGCAGCAGACCAAGAATTAAAAGTGCAGGTTTATCAAAATAAAGATTGTTTTCCAAGACTAAAAATTTATAGAGAAGCAAAGAAACAAAGAGGACAGGATTTAAAAATAAATATTCTGGAGAGTAGTGTTGAAGGATGGTATTGTGGAAATGGGATGGAAAGAACTTGTTTGGCGAATGAAGATTTGAAATAGTTTGAATTTCAAATTTGCAGTTGAGGGTTTCATAGTTGAACTGAGAGTAGGTAAAGAAGGAAAAGATTTGGCTTTTTTTCCCCATTGTCCCTAACTCATTTGATAAACATTACTGTGGCACACGAATGATGTATGCAGTTGAGTATGGGTGGAAAATGAATATATGTATTTAAACTTTCATATTTTTATATAGGTATTATATATGACATTCCTTCTCCTGATAATTTTATGCCATTTTTAAAGAAATAATCAAATTGCAAGTGGTAAATCATTACTGCTTGATTCCAAAGATAAAACAAGCATTTAAACAAGTCAAATAGATGAGATCACTTTTCATGTGGCTCTTCGGTATGAAATAAAAGCTCTGCTGTTCAATTCTGATCTTTTAAACCAACATTTCAGGGTATTATAATCCTTGTTTATGCATAGATGAGTTATAGCATTTATTCTTTGGTAGTAAAGGACTTACCAATAAAATTGAGTATGATTTAGCATGTAGATGGGTCATTAGACTGTAGAAATAGAAGCAAAACATTTTCTGTGTATTGCAGTATAAAAAGTAGCATATAATAGAATATAAACTTGGGAAACTATTGACAGATTCACTGGATTTTTAAAATGTGTGGGAAAATAATATATATTTTTTATTAAACAAATCAGTATAATCATGTTTGTGAGTAAGTTAGTCATAAACCATTGGAAGTCTCTGTCTTGTTCTTTTGGCTTTTCTGTATATCTTACGTACCCTCTTAGCTTGGATATCATGTCCACACAAACGACTCTTTAGCCAGTACAATATATCTAGTCCTGCTCACTCTTGAAAATATTACATACATACACTTCTTCATTAACAAATTAGATTATAAAATACGGTAAGATAACATTACTCGCATTTGATCATCTGTAGCATTGTAGCTCCCGATACTACTCCAAGACCTGAGACATTTACTATTGCATGACTTCTTTTATAGACACCATAAAAATTCCTGCCAGAGGAAATGCTGCCCTATTTTTATAAATGAGAAAACAAGTATAAAAAGAGAGATAGCCTTCCTTAAAATCTGTAATGTACAATTGTTAAGCCTGGGTTTCAAATTTAACTCTGATAGAATGTAAACATCATGAGATGTCCAAGACACTGTTTCTTCCAAGTAGCACCATTTATATAATCTGTAGCAGTCAGTCATTTCACTTGATTTATTTAAAAAATCAATATTTAATAATAATGTGTGTAATTGTAATGATATCATGGTGGCTGTAAAATAGAAAGCTCCATATGAGATAAATGTTATGTATTCTGTTCTGTCTGTGGACATTTAACTGTAGTCTATATCTAATGATTTACAAAGACTGGGTATTCATATCAACAGAGCAACATGGAAATAGTGTAAGAGCTGTTTTTCCCTCCTTAGCATTATCATAAGCCAACACTGTTTGCTAGCACTGTTTTAGTTGTCTAGATACTGCAAGCCTAGCTGTATGGACCTGCTTATTTTTTCTCTCCATGACCCTTCTCACTTGCCTAAAACCTTTTGAAAACTGAATTCCTTCC
>PVKE010037924.1:0-15680 GCA_004027555.1 Craseonycteris thonglongyai
AACTTGGCTTAGTGACTTAGCTTTTCTTACCGATTTTACTTCAATATTAAGTCATTTAAATTTAGAATTACAAGGTAAAAATAAAACAGTAATTGATATGATCAGCTGCATAGACGCATATAAAACAAAATTTATTTTGTTAATAGAAGATCTGCAACAAAATAATCTGAATCATTTTCCAAATATGGCGGATAACCTAAAAAAACATAAAAATATTAATTATAAGATCGACAAATACGTTGCGGAAATCCAAAAAGTAATTGAAGATTTTGAGGTAAGATTCCATGATTTTGAAAAAATTAAAGAAATTGTGGAATTTATATCTTTTCCTCTTAAAAAAGATTTAAGTATGAAACGCATTAGCCAAAAAATTTCAGACATATTTCATATGGATCAAAAGGCATTAGAAAATGAAATTATAATTTTACAAACTGACTTAATCTTACAAGCCAGAGAATTTGAAGAAGATTTTTGGAAATATGTCAACCGAGAAAAATATCCCAGTATCACCAAATGTAGCAAATATATCTATTCTTGTTTTGGATCTACATACCTATGCAAATCGGCATTTTCATACTTGAAGCTAACGAAGACTAACCAACGTTCTGTCCTGACTGATTCCCATACTGAAGACTCATTATTATTATCTTTGTCAGGATATACACCTAATTATGATTCCTTGGTTAGAGACATGCAAACTCAGTCTTCCCATTAATGTTAAGGCAACAAAGTAAATTCTACATCTGTCTTTCTCTGTAGCTACTTTGAATTAATAAATATTGTTAATAATTATCTATGTTCTTTTAATTCCCCTGGACGTGAGTTTTTTGGCCCTTTAAATAATTATTGTTGTTGTTTTTTACGTAGGTAGATAAGCCGTATATCTATATTTCAGTATGAGGTGTACTCAGTGAGCTATTGATAGATTAGCAAAAAGTAACTCATATTATTCTTTCATGATAAATTTTCCTGGCCCCCAAAAACCGCGAAAGTGAAATATTGAAATCAAATTATCAGCCATACTGTGCATTTTTATAACAACTTTTTCATATTTACGAACAAATAGTACAACTTATACATTGCCGTTGATAAAAAAATTAAATTGCATTTTAAGTTAGTAAAAATCTACCTTGAAAAAGTGTCGGAAAATCGAATTTTTTAGGTACCGCATGTACGGAATGCTGCTATCAAAAGTTGGGTCTGGAAATTTATTTTCTTCATGAGCCTATATCTCAAAAACTCAATAAGTGACTTAAAAAATAAAAAATAGTTTTGAACATATATTTTACTTATCTACCCATACCTCGCTGGAATGCACCTTATACTGAAACACAGTGTATAAATATAGTATGCATTTCACACCCCTTCTTCCCCCTTAGACTACGCCTATGACAACAAGTCGATTGCGACACACTTTTAAGATAAAAAGTAGATCTTATATACAGAAAAGTTGGCCACCCCTGCCATAGACTATATTGTTGACCCTATGAGTACTTCTTCAGCCATCCCTCTAAACATATCTTTTGCCTTATACCTTTATATTCTGTGTCTAAAGGAATGGAATATAACTTCCCACTCTTTTAATTCAGGTTCAGCCCTGTGAGTTTTATTAGCCAATAGAAAGCAGTAGAAGTGACATTGTGCCAACTCTGAGACAATGTGTTCCGAGGCCTGGTGTGCTTCCGTGTGCTTTCTTGCAGCTCTACTCTGCCAGGAGAACATGCCCAGGGTAGCTCACTAGATAAAAGGCATTTAGAGCAGAACGGAGCCAACCCAACCAACCCTTGACTCACCCTCAGCCAACTCACAGAACCTGAGCTAAATAAATGCTTACTGTTGTTTGCTGTTAAGCTTTGGGGATGTTTGTTACACAGCAGAATTGAAAGTTTATATTTGGGGAAACCGGGATGGCTCAGTGGGTTAGGCGCTCACTTTGCAGCCCCGGGGACCGAGGATCAAATCCCGGCCCCGGCCCGTGTGGACCCATATGCTGAGCTGGGGAGTGCCCCCAGTTCAGTTCTCACCGGGGTGAGAACCCGGCCCAGTTCCTGCCCTGTGCAGCCCCGCGCCCACCTGTGGAATGAAACTATGTGGAAAAACCAATGATGTGCAACTATGGAGACTATTCTGGGTCCTCCTATTTCTCTCTGTCTCTGTCTCTGTATCTCTCTCTCTGTCAAAAACAATAAAAATAAATCTTAAAAAAAGCAAGTTTATATTTGGCTCAGACCCCTAGTTCTGCCAGTTCATCCTTATGTGACCTTGGTCAGGTCTGTTCCCTTATATTTTTCATCAAGGGCTTGAACTACAAGATTCTTAAGAGTCTTTTTAGCTCTGAACTTATTCAATATCTTCTCTAGACCCCTAATAATACCACCAGTGAATTATCACCCATTAGCTTTGGCCTGAACGTTTATTACACTGTATTGAAGTGATTTAGTGAAGTGTCTGTCTCTCTCGTTTACTGTGAGATCCGGATTTATCGGTTCTGTCTTATTGATCTCTTCAGCATGTGTCCATCTCAGTGCTGGAACATAGTAAGTGTTCAGCTAACGTTTGTCATGGGAATGATTAAATGGCTGAGGTACCACACACAGACACAAGTTTATTTACTTTCCTTTCCCAGAGGCAAATATTCTCAGATTCCCTGGACTACATTAGTGTTATCCTTTATGCAGTGGTGACTTGATCAATGCGCAATTTTTTTTTCATTTAGTTTACAGCATACTTGTTAAGTGGATACAATGTATCAAGCTGCATTTACATTTTTATTTATCTAATTTGCATATCTATATACCTGGTTAACCAACTACCAAAAGGCAATACATGCAAATAATAAAAATAAGTACTATATAAGGATGTGTAGTCAAAACTAAGTCTCTCTTTTTCTTTATCCTTCATCCTCTAGGTCATCTCTCTGTCATAGTTTCTTGGGTAGTATAAAAATCATAAAGATGTTTTATGGACATACAAGCAAATATGCAAATATATCATACCATTTCTACTCTCTTTTTTGTGAATAGGTCATATTTCCACATTATTTTGGAGTTCACCTTTGTCATTTAAACTTCCTTAGAGATGGTATACATAACTCTACCTTGATATTTTAATAGCTGTACAAAATCCTATTTTATGGATACATCATAATTCAAGCAATCCCTAGATTATTTTTAGTCTTTAGACCAAACTCCTTTGAAAATCTTGGCTTCACCTGGGACCAACAGGATTGCGTACTTAGAGGCTAAGGGGTAGTGACATTCAAACCCATATTCCATTTGTCAAACCTCATTGAAGGGGACAGCTCCCAGGCCTCACCCCTCTGAAAGTCTTCAAGAGTCCATCCTCTGAACCTAGCATGCAGCCCACCCCAGAAATCGAAAATCACCTAGATACACCCCAGAAATCGAAAATCACCTAGATACACCCCAGAAATCATAAACCACCTAGATACACCCCAGAAATCGTAAACCACCTAGATAAGATGACCAACAGTCACCATGAACTACCACAGCCACTAACTACTCATAAGTAGTTAGTCATGAAGAGGCAGGGCCAAGCGGAGCTACTGGGTGAAAGGCTGTCACTTAAGGAAGGACCAGGACATAGCAAGGGTACCAGAGCCATGAAGTACCCTGCAACTAGAGAGAATAGGGAACGCAAGGGCATGGGGGGAGATAGCGATGCTGAGCAGGTGAGGGAACCCCAGAGGGTCCGTTTGAGGGTCCCTGAAGATTGACAAAGAAAGGGAAAAGTTAATGGCTACAAACAGGATTGTAAACATGTGGTTTTAAAAAAAAGTGGAAAACTTCTTTTTAATTTTTTTTTCAAAATGTTTTAACCTTCCTCAAAAAAAAAAAACCCGAGAAAAAAGTATTTCCTCAAAACGCTTCTTCGCATGTCTTTAAATACACCAAACAGGATAATTTTATGAGCAAACCACACTATGCATAATGCATTTTTATGTTTCAAAGTTTACAAAGTGACTTATGTTCCATAAAGAGTGTTAAAAATTTTTTTTTAAAGGAGGAATGTATATATTTCTGTTTTCCCACACGGCTGCTTCATCTGCTCTTCTCCATCACAGTAACTTATATTTTCCCCTTTAGCTTCAACATTTTGTGAAATTTTATCATCATAATCTCAAACTTCCTTTCCAGGATAACCTCTTCTCTTCTCCAGACAAGACCTGGACTCTGACTCCAGCTCCACTATCTGTCACAGTGTGACTTCCAATGAGTCGTCTAACCTCTCTGATCCTTGGTTTTCTATCTGGGAAAATGAAAACAATGATATTACTTACCTCACATTGTGACAGTAACATGGTGATGTGGGAAGGAGGGAGCTGGTTTTGGGTAATGTGTGAGATGTTATCCCCCTGATGGAATCCCTGATGCATCTCAAGGTCATTCCCAGATGACATAGGTTTGACTGAGATGTACATAGATCACAGACAATGCCCCCCCAACATCCAGCAGGGAGGGTGGTTTTCAAGTCTGTCTACTTAGGTGTCATGTATATTTCATGGCATTCAGACCTGAACTTCTGGACATTTTCCAACACTCTCAGACTTTCTGGAGCCAAGAGTCACATCATGCACTTGGAGGGACAAGTTGTCTAACTTTGAGAGATAGTAACCCAGGTTTCCACTCAACCACAAGCAGGTTTAGGAGAGAAATATGAGGGAGACTAGCAGGGATGCACCCAGACAGTTATGAACACAAGGGAACTCATTACGTAACTATCTGGTGCATACACTACCTTGCCTTACAGTAACCATCAGCCCTTAGCAGTGAAACTATGTGGGGTCAGGAGTTCTCTATGGCCCTTGGTTGCTGATGTAATTTCTATTCTATGTTTCCTTGTGAAAACTCCACAACCTTGTTACAAAAGAAAGCAAAGGCCTGGGTCAGAAACGTTCATCTTATCTGGCTCCAAACTGTCCCTGCTCTAACTACATAGGAAATAAAAAAATCCACATTTCCGTCATGTTTTCCTCTCTTCACACATACTTCATTTGGTTTCCCCCTGCCCTGTTTATGTGCCCAGTTTTCAGATGGGGAAACTGAGATCTGGTGATTTTTGGACTTCGGTGCTATTAAAAAAGAGATAACAAGGGAAGCCAGGATGGCTCAGCGGGTTAAGCGTTCACTTTGCAGACCTGAAGTCCAAGGGTCAAATCCTGGTCCATGCAGACCTATATGCTAAACTGAGATGTGCCCCCAGTTCAATTTTGCCAGGACCCTTGGGGGAGGCCCCCAGCATGATTCCTGCCCTGCACCCACATGTAGAATGAAAGTACATTGAAAACTAATGACATACAACTATGGAGACTGCTCTGGGCGCCCCCACCTTCTCTTGTCTCTGTCTGTCTCTGTCTGTGTCTGTCTCTGTCAAAAACAATAAAAATAAATCTTTAATAAAGAGACAACAGGCCCAATGGAGTCACTTGTACTACACGCAATGTTGGAAAACCAAGATTTAAGACTTAACATAATAGCAGTTTCAGCTTCCCAGGATTGTTACTTCAATGTGGAATTAGCTGCAGTAGGAAGAAAATTTGCCCAAGATGCCTCTTCTGTTCCCCTTAGGAAGGTCAGCTTGCCCGAAACAATGCATTCCAACAATTTCCTTTTTTTCTGCCCCTCTTCCCTCTTTAAGAAACGCTTCCTGTTCTATAGCTCAGTGAAGCTCCTTTCTATTTGCTAGATGGAATGCTGCTTGATTCATGAATCCTTGAGCAAAGCCTCTTTGATCTTTAAACTTACCCAGCTGAATTTTTGTAATTTCACAAGGTCAATTTTCCAAGTTTAATGTCAAAGTTTGACATCAAAATAGAAACCCTGTTCCTTTTCTCTGTTCACTGGGGATACACCATTGTCATTAGTCAACAACCTCCCTGTTGAGTTCCTCATTCTTGGCCTTTAGGAAGAATCTGTCTCTGGGTGGTCGTTGGCCCAATTGTCTGGAGTCTGAGCCAGTGTCCATGACCAGCCAGGACTCCCAGACACATGACTGATGGTGGGAAGCTGCAGCTCACTGGTCCTGCTTTGGAATTCTAGTCCTGCTGGCCATGACATCTTCCTCTCTCTGGATGTCACATTTCTCCTTTGCAAAATGGAGACAACAGCAGTCCTGACCTCCTGGGTTTGTTGTGAGGGACCAATGAATTGATTCGAGTAACAGTTTGCCCTTTATTAATTGAGCTAAATAGGGTAATCACTGAAAAGTGCTTAACATAGTGATGCAGGAACAATTGTGAACGGTGGTGTCCGACATTCGTGATCTCACGAACTCGAAGAATGGGAGAGTAAACTCCACAGGAAAGGTGAAGCAGCGAAGTTTATTAAGAAAGGGAAGAAGTAAAAGCTCTCTAATGAGAGGGGGCACCTGGAAGTGGGATGCCCAATTCTACATTTGGGGGCTTTTCCTATATGCTTCTATATGCCTTGAAGTTATTGTTCTTTGCTTGCGGTTAATTTTTTTTTTTTTATAAATGTATTGGGGTGACATTAATTGATATCAATTACATTGTTTCTAGGTATACAATTCTACATGACATGGTCTATACATCGCATTATGTGCTCACCACCCAGAATCAGCTCACTTTCCATCACCATATATTTGCTTCTCCCTCCCTACTCCCCTCCCCCGTTACCCTCAGGAAACCACTGAACTATTGACTGTGTCCATGAGTCTTTGTTTCTTTGTTCCTTTCAGTTTTATATTCCACCTATAAGTGAGGTCATATGTTTCTTGATTCTTTCAGTCTGACTTATTTTGCTCAATAAGATGTTTTCAAGGCTTGTCCACGTTGTCACAAATTGCTGTATTTCATCTTTTCTTATTGCTGAGTAGTATTCCATTGTGTAAATGTACCACAACTTCTTTATGCAGTCATCTATCAGAGGACACTTTGGTTGATTCCATGACTTGGCCACCATGAACAGTGCTGCAGTGAACATTGGGGTACATGTATCTTTGCGGATTAAGGTTTTCAGGTTTTTTGGGTAGACACCTAGGAGAGGGATTGCTGGGTCATATGGCAATTCCATTCCTCGTTTTTTGAGGAATCTCCACACGGCCTTCCACAGTGGTTGTACCAGTTTATATTCCTACCAGCAGTGTATGAGGGTTCCTTTTTCTCCACAGCCTCTCCAGGACTTGTCTTATTGATTATAGCCATTCTAACAGGTGTAAGATGGTATCTCATTGTGGTTTTTACTTGCATCTCCCTAACTGCTAGTGAAATGGAACATTTTTTCATATATCTGTTTGCCGTTTGTATGTCTTCATGAGAGAAGTGTCTATTTAGGTCTTCTGCCCATTTTTTAATTAGATTGCTTGTTTCTATTGTTGTTGAGTTGTACAAGTTCTTCATATATTTTTGATATTAGCCCCTTATCAGAGGCATTGTTTGCAAATATTTTCTCCCAATTTGTTAGTTGCCTCTTTGCTTTGTTTATAGTTTCCTAGTGCAGAAGCTTTTTAGTTTGATAAAGTTCCATTCATTTATTTTTGCTTTTACTTCCCTTGCCATTGAGGTCAAGTTCATAAAGTCCTCCCAGAACCCCATGTGCAAAGCTTTCCTGAGTCCTGACTCCAGTCCAGAGAAACCAAGATTTATGGGCCAAATTGTGTCCCCTCCCCTGCAAAACACACACACAAAAGTCCTAACACCTAGTACTTTAGAAGATGACTTTATTTAAAGATAGGGTCATTATAGCTGTAATCAAATTAAGAGGAGATCATTAAGGCAGGCCCTAATCTGATATGACTTACGACCTGTGTTCTTATTGAAAGGAGAAATTTAGGGGATGCTGGGATAGCTCAGTACATTAAGCGCTTGCCTTGCAACTGCAAGGTCCAGGGATCAAATCACAGGAAACCCATATGCTGAACTGCAGTTCAACTGGTAACTGCCAGAGATGGCTTGGTGGAGAAGGTTCTCACCTCCCATGAGGGAGGCCCCTAGTTCCTGCTACGTGCGGCCCCACATCCACCTGTGTGAAATGAAACCGTGTCACAAGTAATGATGTACAACTATGAAGACTGCTCTGGGCCTCCCACCTTCTCTCTTTCTCTTACCTTCTCTCAAACAATAAAATAAATCTTTAAAAAACAGAGGGGGACATTAGGTCCCAGATACAGACACACAGAGGGATGATGATGTGAAGACACAGAGGGAAAAGAGGTCCTTGTGATGGAAGTGATGTGCTTTTTGAGTAAAAAATACACCCGAGGCTGCCAGAAGCTACAGGAGAGACATGGAGTATTTTTTTCTCCTCTGTTTTCAGAGGGAGCATGCATGGTCCTGCCAACACCTTGATTTTGGACTTCTGGCTTCCAGAACTGTGAGATCATAAACGTCTGATGTTCAGAGTCACATGGGCTATTTTGTTATAGGAGTTGGAGATGAGCTCATCTGAGGCTCTCTGGCTTGGGAGTGAGGCTCAGTTCAGTCTTCTCCCATGGCTTCTGTTCTATGACCCATCTGATATATGCTTTACAGCTTGGCCTTTTGAGCCCAAACCTTCTAAATCCAATCTACTGCAGGAAGCCATGCTACTTGCAGAAATACACACATACACACAATCGCCATCTCAAATGCTCATTAAACAGAAAACAAAAGGGTATATTCGAGTCAGGAGGGCTGCCCTGTAAATCAGGTCTTCCAGACCCTTCCTCAGAAACAACATGTTATTTTAGAAAGAACTCATATTTTGGACACAGCAGTATCCAGTGTAAAAACCAGCTCTAATGCTTACTGCGAAGGGAAGGTAGATAAGTTCCTCCCCTGTACAATGAAAATACTACAAGTACTAACTTCATAGGGTCGCTATAAAGTCAAATGAAAAGCTGTTAGCATTGTAGCTATCACAGTACTACTTTGACAGCAGTGGTACCCCTTTGAAAGTAATCATTCAAAATGCAATTACTGTTGTGTCCTGAAGAATAAAACAGTCGTACCTTGCTTCTACAGAGTTTTTTTCTCCTAATTGCATGGCTCATTAAAAACATTTGGAAAAGACGGAGAGAGCAGAATTGCCTAGTTCCATCAAGTGCCCAGGAAGGGCGGTTCAGCGGGTCTGCTTCCCTATGTAATAGTGACTGAATCACGTGACATGCATTTCTGCATGTGAAGCTGGAGTTTCTGCTGAACTGGGAGGAAAGCATTTGAGTGCTTTGTCAAGGGGCAGTGGTGGCTTATGCATCTTGTGCTCTCCCTTGCTTCCCCTGCACCCTGACCAGCAACATGATGTGGCAGCGATTCTATGAGCAAATCTGTGCACTAATTAGAGAGTGGGGACAGACTATGGGTCATCACTCTGCACTCTGTGCTGAGGCAGACATTGCTAATAGGTCACAGAACTCCTTCCCATAGAATCTATGCATGGACTTGGAATCTGAAGAACTCAGCCTCTATTACACAATACTGGTCAGCCTTCAGTTTGAAAGCTACTCACCATCTGTAGCTCAGGAAAAGAGAGAAGACCCTAATTGATGTATGTCTCTTTGGTGGAGCAGATAAGGCAAGACACCCATCCATAAAATCTGATGGTTATTGTGGGGAGGAAGAAGAAGGCTCTGGGGGACGAAGGGCTGGTTGAGGTCAGAAATGGAAGAATACATAAGTAGGCAATGAATCGGACCCAGTGATTGTTAAGTCAGATACCCTGGAAATAGGAATCATGGAAAACACTTTAGGACAAAGAATGAGAATGATGCATGAATGTTGGAGGTCCATGCTTTACAGCACAGTGGTGATGCCTAAGGTTATATGGATTAGGATAAAATAATGAGCAAGTACTAGGTGCCAGGGACTCTCCTAGGCACTTTCATGGACATTTTCTCATTCCTCTCTCAAAATAACTCTGGTAGGACATATTGTTGCCATTTTATAGATGAAGACACTGAGATTCAGAGAGATTAAGTAACTTATCCAAAGTCACAGATCTCTGCCACCCATGTTTTGAGACTTCTCCTTTTTTTTATCACAGCTGAAGTTCATACTTTTAGATCTTGAAGGCTTTCCAGACTCATAAAATGCAAAATCATAACAATAACAGCAATAAGAAATAAGAAAGATACCATAAGCTCTGCTAGGTCACATTGACTGAAATTTTTACTTGATATTGAAGACCTTCAAGGTAGGATCTAATATCCATACTGAACAAAGACTGAAAAAGGAGGTAGAAGATACCAAAGACTACTCTTGAAAGGAGCGGGTTGAAGCTGTTTATAGCAACTCTGTGTCTGCTAACGTCAGAGTCAACCCAGAAGAACAAGCTAGTGGTGGCCCTTCCCTGGAGGGTGCAGTCCTTGGTGAATGACATACAGAGCAGCACAATCCTGTGTGTCACTCCTGATGCCAGGCTGCCTGGGTCTGAATCCCAGCTCTACCTCTTCCCAGCTTTGTCACTTTCTAACCATATTACCTTGGGTGAGGTATGCAGTGCCCACATGCAAATCAGGAGTCAGAGATAGGGAAGAGTTCCCTGGGAGAAGCAGCATGCCACCCAGAGCCACTTGGGAGAAGCACCTGAGTCCCTGATGAGGCAGAGGGAGAGGAGACCTGTGAGCCTGTGCCCCTGTTGTGATTTATTCAGAAAAGAAAGGGAGACACGAAATAAGCAGGTTTGGGATTGACTAATTGGAATGGTTTCCGTTGGCTCTGGGGCACAGGGGCTGTTCCAGGTTACCTGGCCTGGATGATTAGGGTAACTATATCAGCCTGGAGTGTGAGAGCTCAATAACAGAGGTGTCTGGGATGTGGACTTAATTGTCTGCTCAAGAAGGAGGACTGATGAGCCTCTAGACAGGACCTCAACTCTGGGTCAAGACAGCATTTCAACAGCTTCATTAGATTCACATTAAGCAAATGATGGAATCTCTGGATGCCCATTTTTTATCTGCAAAATTAGGATAACAGTACATACCCCATAGGATTGTGTGAAAATTAAATAAGAAAATACGTAAATCACTTAGCTGGTGCCAGGAAGAGTTCGATAAAAGTGTGTTATTATTTTAATAAAGAATATTATTAATAAAGTCATTACTAAAGTCCTCAGAAGGACCCTATGTTTTACAACTAACACCCTCTTCTAGCTAAAATGGCCCCACCCACAGTTCCTCTTCAGCTAGGCTGCTCTGTCTGTGGGCATTTCTGATTGGCTATGTGACCTATAGCTCATTCATTGGCTGGCCAATGATCTATGAGCCCACCTGACACCAAGGAGGATGGCCAATGAAGTTGATGGCTATTAATACAGTCAATCAGACTGGCTTCCTCTGGGATGTGGCCCATAAAATATGAAGAGGACCAGTTAAGTGTGAGAGAGAATGAGAGTTTAGAGATGAGATGTAGAGTCCTCAATAGAGAGAAAGCTTGTGGACTGAGAGAGAGAGAGAGATTCCATAGGTTGTTTGTGGAACTTCCTTGAATCCTGACAACTTTTTTGTTGCCACTTCTAGGGTAACCATACAATTTTTTCATGTTTTGAGAATAAGAATAGGATAATTATTTAATTTTTCCATGCTTTTCCTCAGCAGATGCGAAACGGGATGTCACTCTCACATAAAACCAAAGAGAAGTCATGTGAATGCCAGTTTGGCACCATCTTTAATTTGCTTTCTAGAGGTCACACACCCTCTCTGAGCCCCAGTCTCCTCATCTGTCATACAGCTTGGACAAACTCTATGGCTCAGACATCCCATGAGGTTCTGACACTCCTCTGTGGGTGGCTGAGGCCATTAGAGGATGGGTCTGTGAAATCAAATAACAAGCACAGAGGTGTCCTAATTTCCTGGGCTCTGGGCAGGACTATCTTGATGTGCCCTTTACCCCCTGATGCCTGAAGAAGAAATAGAGATGCGTTATCAACCCAAGACATGGAGATAAATATAGCCCTGGTTGGATTAATATCCCCAGGATTACTCATGTCTCCTTCAAAGTGAAGCAAAGATCATGTGCCGCCTGACAACCACCCATCTGGCCCAAGAAGAGCTGCCATATGGACGGTTCTCGCTAATTATAGTTAAACACCGGAAGCGAGGGGTTCTAGTGCAGAGACTTGGCAGATCAGAAGTCTCTTGGTTTCCCCTTTTCCAGGAGTGTAGTGGGAAGGTTGTGCTGTCACTGTGATCCCTTGTGCCCAGGCACATTCAGGCATGTCATCCAACCTTTCCAGAGTCAACTTTGTCCAACTCAGAAGCAGAAGAATAAAACTCTTCCTGCCTGATGGTAAAAAGGGTTAACAACAGAGGTGCCAAAGAAGTCAAGGTCCTGGATCATTCAGGAAGCCAGGGAAGCAATTGGTTATTTCAAAGTACACATTTGTCGGTTCCTATTACGAACCTGAGTCCTTGTTTAGGTGGACCAGAATTTATACAAAGATGTAAAGCCATGATTTTTTTTTTTTTTTGCTGGTCCCAGGCAAAAAAGCACCCACTGAATCATTCTGATCCCAGAAAGGGAGCTCTTTTGTTGAGAGCAGGTAGCAATCATGGCATTGCTTCCTTAAAATAGTGGGAGATCACTTTCTCTTCATGCCAAGAACATGACCAGCTTGAAAAGATGTGGCATGCATTTCCTACACATGTGCCCTTGGGCACTCACCAAGAACTTTCTAATTTAGCTGTGGACCAATTTGGGCAGGGATTCAGTTTTGGGTAAAAGGGAGGTGGAATATTTAATGTGTGGGTGAATAATTGCTGGTGTTCTCATTCTGTCTGCATTTCTGTGTCCGCGCCCACTCTGGTTCTCCAAGCACAGCTAGCCCTCCTGCCCACCACACCATCTCAGTAGGGCTGCTTCCCCATGGAGGCTCACACTGCCAGGTCCTCAAGAAGCCAGGTAAGGAATGTACATAACTACGGTGGAACAGGTGTTACGGAAACTCACAGGACTCTCAGTGTTCATTAATCAACACACGTTTCTTAACAGTGTGGCCACAAAGCAATACTTCTCTTCTAAACCCAAAACAACAAGGAAAGCATGGCGCTAAATGACCCCTAGCTCTAGAGTTTGGGAGACAATCGGGTGGGGGAAGTATGGTCATACACCAGAGAGTCTATTTGCTGTTTTATGGGGGCATCGCTAAGGAGCCACGCTGTGCTTACCATTTACCCATGAAGATCCGACATTGCAAGAGCATCTGGCTTTTCTGGAAATAGTCTCGACTGGGATATTCATGGGAAGTATTCTGACTTTTTTCCTTGTCTCAAACTTATAGTAAATAGTTGAAGCTTTTCTATTATTGTCTTTTAATAGGCATGATCTTTGCTTCTGGCTTGAAGAAAGTAATATGGTATGAGCCAAACACACCCAGGGGATTTCTTGTCAACTTTGGGAGATAGCTTATTTAAAGTGACACCAACACAGAGGAGTTGAGTTGAGTGATGGTAGAAGCTGAGTCCTGGGGATGTCATTTAAACCCATGGATCCAACCACACCTGAAGCTTCTGATGGCCCTGAACTTCCCAACTGCATAGCCTAACAATTTCTTCCTCCTGCTTGAGTCAGCTTGAGTTATGGTTCATTTACTTTCAACTAAAAAAAAAAAAAAAAATCCCAATCGATTCAAGGGCCTCAGGTCATTCATAAATAGTTGATAACAGGGTTATTCCATACGAACAAGCCACAGACAGACCTGCTGTACTTTGAAATGGCTGGAAAAGAGAGTGTGTTGGGGCCAGAGCAAGTTGCACAGATAGAAAGAAGCTGAATCCTAAAGAATGCTTTCCCCCAAAAGTTTGAAGAGACAGAACAGGAAAGGCAGTGAAAGGCTTGGGAAGTGGCCCCGGCTTCCTGTGCCCTGGGATTGTGTTTGGGTGTTGGGCTTCTTGATTTCAGCTCCTTCTTTTTCTGCTAGTTATTCCAGGGCAGTGGAGAGGCTTTGTCTTGTGTCCTGGGGTGAAATGACTAAGTCTGTATTTTCTGGGTTTTGAACATCTCCGAGCCGCGTCACAAACTCATTTACCTGGTTTGTAGTCCCCAAGTGACTGACTCTTCAGTAAGTGGAAGCATCCTAAATACAGGGTGCAATAACGCCAAAGGCACGAGGCTAGAAGAACACATGACAGGCTGTTTTCCTAAGCGTGTCTGGATGAGATTTATGTTCGCTTTGGGAACCTGGCGATTTAATAGGTGGGAGGGCTTTCATCAGACTTCGGGAAGTGCATGTATAATTCATGACCACTTGGTCCACAAAACTGCAGGGAGGGCATGCAACCAGAGAGAGACAGAGACCGATGCAGCGTGGCAGAGAGCAAAATAGCATCATCTGTCACCTGCTGAACCTCCTCTTGCAATTTATGGAGACTGTTAGCTCATTTTCATGCCAGAGATTATAACTAAAGCTGAAAATACTGGAGATAGACTCCATGTGACCTTTTTCTGAAAGGGACAGAGTGGGAGCTGGCATGACTTAAATAGATCCTTTGCACTGTATCGGTGTTTTGCTTTATTTTTTTCACAAGGGTCCCAAAGTTCATTCAAGAAGAGCTGAGATGGAACCAATGGAGAGAGGATGAAGGGCTTTGGGGTCAAACAGACGTGGTTCTTCCAACTTGCAATGTGTTATCTTGAATGAAGAAGTCATCTCTCTGAGCCTTGGTTTCCTTATCAGTAAAATGGTGGTGATAATAAGAGCAACAACATTATAGTTGCTACACAAAGTATGTGCTCCCCTGTGTTTCATGTTATAAATGCATACAGGTAAGAATTCATGAGTAATAATCACACTGTTTTTTTAAATTCCTTTGGGGTGTGTGTTTGTGGAGAGAGAGAGAGAGAGAGAAGGAGGGAAAGAGGGAGGGAAAGAAGAAGAGGAAAGAGAAATAGAACATCAAATTTAACTGCTGAACTCTGAAGTCAGCCTTTTGCTGTGGTTCAAATTATGTCTACTACTTGTGTAATCTGATTAAATTACTCAATTTCTCAATATCTCTGTTATCCAACTGTAAGGTGGAGATGATAATACTACTTGATCTCATAGGCTGTTAGGAGGGTTGAATGAATGAATATATGGAAAGTGTTTAGAACAGTACCTGGCACACAGTGTACTATACATCTTAGCTATCAGCAGTACTTCTATTCCTCACTGAACACTGCTATTATTTCTGTGAAGAATGATAATGATAATAATTACTCATTTGATGTAGAGGATTATGACACTTGGGGAGGAAATGGATAAGGAGTATATAGATGTTGAAGTTATTCCTGGGTGAAAATATGTTCAACCTTCATTTCCACTTTTATAAAATGGGGATGATGACTTCTACCCTTGAGGTTAAAATAACATTAAGGTGAGATCACAGTATACCAGCCTGGGACACTGTGGCTATTGTGTTCACTCACTTTACAGAGCAAGAAGTCAGGGAGGCTCAGACATCTGCGCACAAATAGTTCGGCCGAGTGTCTTTCCACAATTCCTTTCCCCATTTCACTCCGCAGACACCGCCCTTTCTGAAGGATGTGAGGAGTCTTGAAAGAACAGTGGTGGCCTTTGGGTTTTCATATTATGGAAAGTGACAGTGCCATGAGGATTGATGAGAAAGTTATTGGGGGATTCTGCCCAACTCATCCTTTTTATTTATTTTTTTAATTATTTAAAGATTTATTTTATGATGTGAGAGAGGCATGAGAGAAAAGGAGAGAGAGAGGGAAAGAAAAAGGGAGG
>PVKE010037925.1:0-15679 GCA_004027555.1 Craseonycteris thonglongyai
CTTTTTCGCTTGTGCAAACCAGCCACTCGAGACGATTTCGGCCAAATTGCGGAAACATTTTACAAGTACTTTAAAATCATTTATAAACAAACAAACGTATACAAATAATAAAATTTCACCAATTTATTTATTTTTATATCGAAAACAACAAAATTTGATAAATATTACACTCTGTAATTAGTTTTTGTGTGATATTTTGTAAAACAATGCCAAGGATGCATCCTAGGTTTATCAGGACACGTATCACAGTAATATGTTACTTCCCGCCTACCTCCAGGCGTGTTACGGTCACAGCAAACCTTGCAGTCCCTTTTTGGCCCTTGTAGTACTATGTGAAGCTTCCCATTTAGTCGGATTTCATCGGAATGCGACGTAGACGCTTGCTCACGATGCTGGCGAAATGATCCTCTCAATTGCTCGACAAGTGTTTTTAGAAATTGCAAATGGCTGAGTGGCTTTTCCCCTTTTCTTGGTCTTTTCTAGTTTATACAGAATGTAGGAATTGATCAGGCAAATTTCCATGCCCCCCCAAAAAAGCTTACGCCACCATTTAAGCGATTTTTGCAGAAAACAATACCTTGATGCATATTAGTCCTCCTGATCAACACCACCCATATATTTTATATAATTCAAAACAATATTGGGTTTCTTGACCATTATTTCCACACCACCTCGTGTAATCCTTTTGACCGTCAACATTCCTGTGTCACCCCTTGTAGTCAAACAAGTGACAATCCTCTTATCTTTCCACCCTAAAAGTAAGGTGTTACCCCATCGATACGCGACCATGGATTTTTTCGAAAAATCTGGCTTTTTTATTTCCTTGGGCAATTCTTTCCTGTTCATTAAGATCGTTACGGAGATATTGCATTTCAGTTTGGCTAGTTCTTGAGCTAAGACATAACTAGTATAGTAGCGATCCGTGTACATATGGTGCCCCTGAGCACCTGGAATTTTCTCCAACAACATTTTGTATAGGTGTATCGGAATTCTTGATGAAACAGGTAAATCGGGTCTGACCAAGAGCTCTGTTGTGAGTGATCCATAATATGGCAAAATGCAGCAAATGTAGCCAGTCTTCGAGTCAGCTAGAGTATAAACTCTGATACCCCATTTTGTTGGTTTCTTAGGATTGTATGTTATGATTTGACACTTCAAATCAGCCAGGCGCTGTATTGGCGCCGCTCGAGTTGCTGCTTCAAATCAGCCAGGCGCCGCAGCGGCATCACTCCATTTATAAGAGCTACAATCGCTTCAAAGTCCATGGTACACGGAATTCCACCCCAGACATTGCAAGCTATCGACAATTGACCAAAATTGGCCTCACGATTGACCGGTCGATTGCGATCGACTTGTTGGCTACCCCTGGTCTAGATAATGTTTTTTGTCTCTTCACTTTAAGTACATTATATTTAAAAGCAAAATCTTTGAGTATCTGTATTTCAATAATGCTGACTTGTGTTATCTAATAGTAACTTTTTTTCAGGATTACAGAAAATAAAAATATCTAATAGAAAGTTATTCTGATAATGAAACAGTATAATGAGTAAAACTATAACCTAACAAGATGTAAGAACTTTAAAATTAGGATGTAATACTTTGCTACATTTAACCACAGTTGATTGGGGAATAATCATTGCTGTCATCAAAATATGTATTACTTGCTGGCTAGCTTTTTTAGAAAATTATCATACATGTTGGATTTGTACTTTTTTTTTGGATGTGTACATTTTGATGGCATTTGCGAAGTCATGAGTTTGATTTTGAATTTTACCCGGCATTGTTGCAACCCTCTGCTAAGTGTTTGTTTCACTGACACCATAAGTCCTTGAGAATTTGCTGGGAAGAGTTCTCAGACAACTCATTCTCATAGATCTCCTCTGTTCATAGATGTTTTAAAGATCTCAAATTATGTCCCAACTCAGAATTTTGTAGTAAAATTATTTGCCATTAAATAATCCTGTAGTAGGTAATTTTTCTCACTTCAAAGATTTTGTAAAGAAACATTCATAACAAATCATTCTATTTGCTGTAATGTCTCATAGTCACTGAAGTAAGTTAGATAGGATTTTTTTTCTGAATTTTTTATTAGAAAATTAACATAATAAAATTGTTTCACTTTTAATTGAGTACATTACCAAGAAATAGAAATATCACTTGATTAACTTACACATAGTATTATATAGTGCAATACAACAAATTATCCACATAAATAAGGAAGAATAAATCTTAATTTTTAACATTATAGAAATATTATTTGTTACTAGTTTTAAGATGTGTTAATAAAATGCACCTAGTAATAAAATGAAGTCCATATGAAGTAGATAGGCTATAGATTACATTTTCAACCTTTAGAGATGATCATTTATCATTTTCACTAATGAAAACAATGGCCAAATCATTAACATTCTTGACACTGTGTTTGTTGCAACAATAAAAGAAATTCATAGGTGGTGATTGTGAAATTTTTCATAGATGAGAAAAACTTTGGGTATTTAAAAAACCAAAGGTCAATATATAATAAAGTATGTATATTGTTCTGGAAACCAAAAGCAAAAATAAATCAACTTAGTGTGCATCTAAAATAGAGTGGCGAATAGGTTTGTGTCTATATATGTTTGTGTGCATGCATGTACGTACTTCTATGCAACTGAGTCTCTGTAGTTGTGTGTGTATTCTCAAAGTTGTATTGCACTTACTAGCCAAAGCCACAGAAAATGTTATTTTTTATAGAACCTCATACATATAAAAAATAATGCTCTATCATGGCAGAACAGACCTTTGATTTAATAACAAAATGATATGCTAGATTAAGTTCTATAAGTATTACTAATTTCCATCTTTCAGAACATATTTGCTAATCAAGATGCTTTTGGATGACCACAGGAATGAAAGTATACTTATCAATGGTGAAACTGATAGTCAAACACAGCTGACTGCCCAATACATTTCTATACTTAGAAGTTTAATGTGTGAAATGTTGCATTTTACATGAACCCACCGTGCTCTTTGAATTTATTTTTTTAATGAAAGAAAAAACAAAATGTTATGAGTATTACTTTATTTTGATTACAGAAAAATATTGTAATAAATATTTTTAAGTAGGTGTAAGATTAAGCATTCCACCCCCTCAATCTGTGTATGTCTGAAGAAAAACAGTGTCTTTTATTGTGTACTAATATATATTATATATTAATATTACTAATATTATATTATATATATAAATCCTGAGCTAGTTTTTCAGAACAATGTTGACTTAGATTTACTAAATAATAAATACTTCCAATTTGATGGAATTACAGATGGGAGCAGGGTTAGGATTCCCACACATCAAAGCTAATGTAAATAAGAAAAGGAAGTTTTAGTGTAAAATAAAGTATGTAGGCTTTTTTTTTTCCCCCCAATGCAGGATTAGAATGATTAAGTCATTTACTTTTAAAACAATTTTTGTCATTAGTAACTATAAAATTGTTCAATATCAAATCAAAGAGAAGACACCTTAATATATACATCTAATTATTTTTTAATATCCTTGTGGTAGGAGAGAATGTCAGATTTTTGGAATTTTACTTAACTTTTAAGCTCCCTCAGTTTTTTTGTTTTTGAACCTTAGAAATGTACAACTATATAACAATTTTTCCTTTCAGGTATCAATATATATTCTTAGACTCTCAGTTTTTTTTTTTTGCCAGAATTATTTCGAGTTCCAAAATATAAAATGCAGCAAAAATTACAACTGAAATGTTTATATTTTTGAGTTGATATTTTCATTTGATAACAGATTTCTTTTTTTCTTTCATTTTACTGGTCCCTGAGGATGCTAGAAGTGCTGGTGAATGTTTTTCTGAAGCAGAGTGTACAAAGTGCTGACTACTGTGAATGAAGGAAAGAGAGTAAAACTGCATTTAAAAATAAACCTAAAAATGTTATAAGGGAAATAAAATGCTGAGTAAAGTACATCAGTGGTTTGGCATTTACGTTAGACAGTGATGTAAGAAATCTGCTCTCAAAAAAATAGTGAAAGTAATTTTGAATAGTACAGGTAGAAGGATGCTAGAAACTAGTTAACCTACTTAAAAATTTTGCATATTCCAAGTGCTATTTATTCTTGCATTTATTTTTTAATTATAATATATCACTATATTCAAGCTTTATGAACAAACTGTAGATATATTTAATTATAAGTTATATACATAATTTAAAATAAAAGAATAAACTGATTCAAATTTTCAACATTTAGTTCAAGGTACAATGTGCATTTAAAGAAAGAACATTTAAGTTGGTCTTAGATTTTACTCTACATTAGTTCATTCGAACTTGCTTTATATGACGACATTCAAGTTATGGCCAGATGATAGGTTTTTCTATTTTAAAAGATTTGTTTTTATTGGTATTTGACAGAGAGAGAGAGAGACAGACAGAGAGAGACAGAGAGAATGGGGAGGGCCCCGAGCAGTCTTCGTAGTTGACAGCATTAATTTTCAATATAGTTTCACTCCACAGGTGGGCACGGGGCTGCACAGGGCAGGAACTGGGCTGGGAGCCTCCACATAGGCCCCAGCAAGAACTGAACTGGGACACACCCCAGTTCAGTATATGGGTCCGCATGGGCTGAAGCTGGGATTCCCTGGTCTCCAGGGCTGCAAAGCGAGCGCTTAACCCACTGAGCCATCCCAGCTTCCCCGTTTTTCCTATTTTAAAAGTTGTCTGCCAACATTCTCATTATTTTTCTTTTCTCTATACCTAGTGTTTCAAATACTATTCACCATCTCAGCAAACTTTAGCTGCTAATAAATTTTCCTAATATCTGTATTTGTGAATAAGGTGTTCTCTCTCAAAATTTGGGTTATGACCTCCATAACAGATGACTCTAGTGCATTAGTCATTCAGAGTGCCTCATGGTAAATCAGAAAACACATCATAAATATTCCTGAGCTCCTTGATAGCTTCTGACCAATCAGAATTGTCATAATCCAGTGAAACATAGTAGTTTCTCGTAAAGCCAATAGGAAACTTAAAGGGTATAGTAATCAGATAAATATGGAAAAAATACAGAACTAACTGTATCAGAGTTTCTTAACCAATGAAGAAAGACTGGGGAACACAATTTCAAAATATTATTTAAAAATATCATTGGTCATACCATTGGATATTGCTAGGGTACCAAAACATTGCTCTAAAAACTGATTTGAAAAGTGGAGGAAGTACTAATTATTTATCCTGGCTTTCGATATATATATATATATATATATATATATATATATATATATATATATATATATATATTTAAGATTTATTTTATTGTTTTTGACAGAGACAGAGGCAGAGAGAGACAGAGATAAGGGGGAGGGCCCAGAGCAGTCTCCATATTTATACATCATCAGTTTTTCAACATAATTTTGTTCCACGCAGGTGGGCTGGGGGCCTCCCGCATGGGAGGCACACCCGCTCAAGCTGGGGGCCCAACTGGGAGGCAAGAATCGAACTGGGGGCCTCCTGCATGGGAAGCACACCCCAGTTCAGCATACAGGTCCACAAAGGCCCAGGCCAGGATTCAATCCTTGGTCCTCAGGGCTGCAAAGTGAGAGCTAAACCCGTGAGCCATCCTGGCTTCCCCATGTAATATACTTGAGGGTCTAAACATGCTCATGAGAAAATTTTCTACTTTATAAAATAATTGTGTTTAAAAGATGTAGAAAAATAATAATCAAGTACACAATTCTTTATCCCTAAGTAAATTTTGAATCCAGGATATACTCATTACCATCTTCAAAAATTATAAATTGGAAAACTGATACAATTCTGTAATAGATGAGATGAACCAATAATATCATAAAGCCACTGATCACTCTATTAAGAGTAGGAAAACTACATATTATGTGTCTTTAGATATGATGGTTTAGAAAGTAGAAATAATACCTAATTGAATCTGAATTGAATCTAAGTCTTTGGACCTAATGACTAGTTTAACAAAGAATGTATGAGGTACAGGAACAATTAAGTAGTACAAAGATAAAATCAACCTCAAGTTATAATGTGGAAAATTCTAGAGAAAAAATAATGGGTTTTCTTATTCATCATATAAACAAAGAGAGAGCAGTGCTAAAGGCTGTAGATCAAAGAAACTTATGAAGCACATCAACTAAATGCTGTGTGTGGATATTTTTGTAATACTGATTCTTACTAAATAATTCTTTAAAAAAATTTTTAGGACAATCAAGGAAATTTTGAAACAATGGCTAATATTTAGGAAGCATTGCTAATTTTGTTGCAATAATTGCACTGTGCTCATATAAAAATGAAATTTCTTGGTTAGGGTTGCGTTCAATTAAAAATATTCTAGCCCAAAATAAGCAAAAGACAAGGTGAGAGAGAGACAGAGAGAGAGAGAAAGAAAGAGAAAGAGACAGAGAGATAGAAGGTAAGAAAACATGTGAGATGAATGAGAGATTAGCAAACTAATAACTACTGAGGCTTGCTGAAGTGTACCTAGGATATCATTATATTATTCTACCTGTGAAAGTTTGAAATTTTCCATTAAAAATACACTACTGAAAAAAATGTAGGGTGATATTAGTTCTTTAAAAACACTTCAAAAGTTTTTCAGAAATAAAATTCATTTCAAAATTTATAATATTCCATTTATATTTATTAAAGGAGCACTTTTAATGTAATGTCTCTTAGCACCATATTTTTTATAGTTACATTTTTATAGGTGACAGAGTTTTGACTTTTATATAAAATTTTGTAAGTACCATGGCAAATATATTCACACAATCTCTAATTTATCCATTTTCAATAGTTTGACACTGCACTCTGATAAAGTTAGGTTTAGTATTAAGATTAGGGACACTAATTTTATGCCAGATTTGGAATCTCACCTCTGCTTGTCAACTCCAAATTTACTATAGAACTTTCCTTCTAAATTTACTTGAAATCTAAGTTCCAAATTTACGTGGATTATGTTCCAGCAGGAATTGATATTTAGTCATTCCCACTGAGGAAATGCCCATTAAATAAAATTGCCACTGATTTGTTTCTGGGTGGTATATATTGGGGGGTGAAGAAAATATATACTTTTCTAGAAGACAGTAATTGCTCCCTCCTTAAGCCTTATCAACAAATGAACAGATGTAAATCCTTAATAAATCTGAGCATTTCAACAACTTCTTTAGAAGCTAGATAAATAAGCAATAGGTAATTGAATGATAATAATTACAATGTCTCAGAACTGCAAAATAAGATAACTAAAAAGGTTGCAATGCATATGAAGATGCCTCAATAACAATTTTATCGTATTTTTATTCACTTGGATTATAATACATAAGAAACAGAATGGCTCTGCTCTGTTTTTCTCCAGAAAATTAAATTAATTTTATGAATGAATTAGTTTGCTAAATGTCTCATAAGTGAAAATTTTCTATATATCTAGCCGGAACCTGTCCACCCTTAATGGGCCAACCCTTTAGAGCCAGTCATCTAGTAGCTAATCAGCCTGTGAGGTGCACCTGGAAGGTCTTGCAGTCTTTCTCCAGTTCTTGTTTAACTCTTTTTTAGGTTGCTTCCCAGCAACAAAATTTGGACCATGTAAACATATTGCCACAGAATTAATGAGGCTCAGGACATCTAATTTTTAGATATATGTCATTCTGCATACTTATGTCTTCATTCACGGTGTATGACACAAATGATTACAAATTCTCACAAAAAGCTATTTTTACTTTTTAAAAATAATGCAACTGCATCCTAATATTTCCCATTCTTGTTTGAGCTAGCAAGTCCCACCTTTCAACTTTTTAACTTTTCCTATCTTCCAAGACCTTTCTTTCAGTGTTTGAGCCAGGATGGACTAAGTCATAGCATGATAAATAATAACCTTCAACTCTCAATGGCTTAGTGTAGTAGAGACCCATCTATTCCCTGACCAGTTCACATGTCTACTACAGACTGACAGAACAGTGCTCATTGTAGTGACTGAGGGACACAAGCTAATGGAGTAGCCAGCCACCATCTTCAGCACTTACTGTCACCATCACAGAGAAATGGAAAGTCTTCCAGGACCTCACATGGCTACTAAATCCATTCACTGGAAGTGATTTCATTGATCAGAATTAGTCAGGAAATACATTCCTGCCAAATATCTTGAGCAAGGGAGAATCTATTTGGTAACAATCACTAATGATCACCTCACCCATTTCTTTACCACATACACAAAAACGTGTGAACATATACCTACATATGTGTAGATGCTTTCATTGATGACCAAACTACAAATTTCATTATTTTACATTGCTTTTACGTTCTCTCGAAATCATCTTGTTAACTAAGATTATCTTATAAAATTTCACCGTGAACAAAATCATTTCAAATTTATGATGCTTACCTTTCTATTAGCATTATCTAACATTTAAAATAATTTAATGAGAAACTGAATAATCATAATGTTATTGATTATGAAGGATTTTTATTTACTTAACATTTATTTAATGAATATGGGGAAATATATAAAAAATATGTTATGAATCCTGGGATGAATGCTGAGATCAAACTGCAGGGGACTACATATTTTCAAATACCCTATAGATTATTTCAGCTTCCATGTAACAAAGGCTTTGATTACTATGGGTTATTATATGATTACAATTTGAGTTAATTATTACTTGTTATTCAGTCTGCACAAAAGACTATCTCCATTGACAGCTTGTATAACCATAAATCATCTTCACAGACTCTTGTTCCAGCTGTTTTAAATTTAAGGCTCTTCTGTAAGAGTTGACAGTTACCTTTTCTCTGGTTGTTTCAATGTGGATAGCTCCATCATGACAAAATTTCATTTAAGCCTAAGAAATTTTAATAGACCTACTATAATCACAGAGATTTATTTCCGACTATAACTTAGACTATCAGAAAACATCAGAAAAGAGAAAAAAATTGACAGACATATTTTTTATTAAAAACTCAGAAACTAAGATACATGGCTTGCTTCTAAACAAAGCAATGTGACAAATAATTTGTGGGGGTCTGGACCTGTCTCTACTATGAATTAGTCACTGTGAACAGAAATTGAATAGACTAAGAAAGAACAGACAGCTGTTTATTCCAAATTTTACTCCTTAATATCTCTGTTACTTGATTCAAGTCATTGCTCTCATATCCTCATCTATGGCACTGGCAAAAGAAATATTTTCAGCCCAGAGATACAGTTAGCAGCGTATGTATTCTTTTAGAAAGGGCACATTGTCTTAACTGGACCTTCATTTAGCAAACAATTTTTATTTGGCCTTCAGAAATGACCACAACAGCAGAGACATTTTTTTAGGGTCACCTGGGGTTACTGAAACCCACAGACCAAGACAAAGAGGATAATGGCCTCGTACTTTCAATTGCATTTCAAGAGCAACACGGGTTATTTCAATTCCTGAGCTTTCCATGGGGTCAATTAAGGATATTACTTTGGCCTGTGCAATAGCTTGACCTTTCTCTAAATTTAACCCCACTCCCATACCCCAAACCAATGCTGATGCTAGAAGTACTCACAAATAAGCATCTTGTACCCCAGTCTTTTTGCAGACCTCTTCTCAGTAAATCCAACTGGCAACAGTGGTGAAGATCACATAAAGTAAGCTGGTTTAGAACTTTGATAGAGTAAGCACTATTGAAAGGTAAGAAATATTCTGATAAATCATCTCTCAATGCAGACTTTTTCCTTTGCCTGGGTACCCATAGAGGAGTCATTTTAAACTTCTTTATAGAATTTTAATTGTATTTGTGCAATATCAAGGATCTTCATGTTTTAGAGAACATTTTATTTAATTTTTTGTGAACAATTTGAAATATATTTTTTTATTTCAAAATAATATAATCCTATTCAACAACGAAGATGGTGATTTGGTTTTATTGTTAAGTTAGAAGTATAGATTCATGCCTATTAATATTATTATCATTGTGTATCATAGCACATCTGCATGCATTTACCACATACCACATACCTACCACTACAAGCATAACCCTACAAAATACTCTTAAAAAGCATTTGTTTTATAATTAATATAATTGTATAAATAATGATATACTACATATTCTTATAATATAATTCTATTATAATATAATTGTAAGAAAATTAGTATAATCATTATTTATAATTCGAAGAAAATAATAAATAAATGGACTCAAGAACTGAGTACTGCTGAAATAGAACCTGATAATCACATCTAAGATACACCGTTAATAAATACTGAGTTAAATTTTGAGAGATAAACAATCAAGAGCAATAATTAGAAGCAATCCAACTTTACTACCTCAAGAATAGGATTAGAGATTTTGCCTATATACAATTTTATACTGTCACTTGCTTCTACCCTCTTTGTATGAGGTGTTCTGGGAACTGTATTTTTGACCATACAGAAGGTTCCAGGTTTGCTATACTTAACATTATTTCTCCCTAAGGCTACCTCTCCATGTTGACATGTAGGATGGTTTTTGTTTGTTTTTTACCTTGAAGGGTCAGTTTTCTTACTGACACACAATTTCTGTAGACTTAGTGATGTCTTAGGCAAACTGCTGCCTGAATGTTAGTATTTTGGTGAAATGAGATAGTCGAAACTTTATGGTCAAACACACCTGGATAAAAAACCTGACTTTGTCACTTTTACAGACTTGCAGTACCTTATCTGTAATGGGGAAGCTGAATGTTTATCTCTTAGAGCTATTGTCTTGGTTAATGATGATAAAAAGCATCAATATTTGTTACAGACAGCAAGTCCTTGGATAATATTATTTTTTTCAGTGTCATTTTGCTATAACTTTGATGAGATGCCATAAGATCTTAACTCTTGTTTATATCAATTAGCCTATAGTAAACTTGATTTGCTTATATGTCATTCCACTTAAAGCTGCAGAACTTATTGACAACCTTAAATGAATACTTACTGGAATAAAACATGCTCTTTACTTTTCCCACAGTAGTTCGTCTTTGATTCTGGTCTGGTTTACCAGTCTTAAAATGCTAAATAAATTCTGCTTCGAGTTCTTTATATCCACATTTTCTATTGAATTCTATTTCTTTCAAGATCCTCATATCCTCTTTCTCCAGGATCCTGGAGGAAATCTGAAAATGTAGAGAAGATGTGACTGCTTTATAATAATTGCATCACAATAAACATACTGAGAACTTAGTGACATATAACAAAAAATATGTGATTATATTCATGGATTCAGATGTCCAAAATTCAGAAAAGGCATGGTAGAGATGTTCACGTTTGGTTTAGTTACTTGGATATTGTTTCTTGTTTCTGTGAAGAAAAAAGAAGTTAAATTATCTGCCATACATACATTCAACACACAATAGTGGTCAGGATATGATAACTATAATAGACACCCTTCCTCCACCTGGAAGTCTGGGGGCATTGAAGCAAGCATTTAGTCCTTAGGAATTCTGAAATGCAGCTGGGTACATATTGCCAATACCTTGATTAGGTCCCAGTCTTTGGCAATGATTCTCCATAGTTCTAAAATTCTGATTTCTGGTTTTGGTTTTTCTCAATAATTTACACTTCTGTATTTATCAAAAGTAGCTCCTGGTTGTATGTATTTATGTATATATGTATGTATGTATGTGTGTATGTGTGTGTGTGTATATATATATATATATAATGCTTTCTGTGTGTAGACATTTAGAAATTCTAAAATCTATTTTTACTTTTACTTATCTCTGTCCCTTTTTATTAAAATTAATATTATTCCAGCTTAGCTCATAATCAAATTCATAAGGATAGAAAGCACAATTGTGGTTTCCAAGGATTTGGAAAAGGGTGAAATGAGGAGTTATTGTCCAATGGGTACAGTATTTTAGTTTTACAGTACAAAAAGTATACTGGAGGTGAACACTGGCAATGGTTGTAAAACAATGTGAATTACTTAATGCCATTAAATTGTACAATTAAAAGTTCACATGAAAAACTAAAATAAATAAATAAAAACTTTATTCATTTCTTACAAACTTATATTCTACTCCATTAGATAGAATTCTCACCCACAAATATCTTGAACATAAGCCCTCTCTACTTTGGAACCCTGCAAGGAAATGGTGGGAGAACACTTCTAATAGTTCAGAAGCACTGTTGTCTAGCCAAATGGGTCAACAAGGCATACATACCGTTAGATTCTTAGTTGCCTTTTTTGTAGAACAAAGAAGTCTTTTGAGATTTGCTCTAAATTTTTCCTAGGTCTTCCAACTATGCTCTGGAGTCACACAGGTCATGTTTTACTAGCACTACTCTGAGTTGATTTGATATTTGTCCTGAGGCCATCCATTGCTTTGAAAACGTTTCCCCAGCTGGAAAGACTGGCCTAACCCTATATATGCCTTCCAAATACTAACTGAAACAGGAAAGTTTATTCTTTAAGTGATCTATATCCTCCCAAATTTTATCTTGAACAGTGAACCGAAACCAGAAAAATCTTCATAGTTAGATCATTGAATTTATTTGGTACACTCTCTACTTTCCATATTACCACCAATGACAGTGTTAGTAAACTTTCTGCTACTTTGTAACAACGGTCAATGCAATCTCAACTTCCAATAACAGTATTATTTTTATTTATTTATTTTTTCAAAACTTCCTTTTGATGTTACATTTCAGCCTGCTGCATGATCACAAAACCAGCATCAAATGTGATAGTTTTTGTCATGATAGTATCTCAATTATAGTATTCGATTCTGTTCTACTTTTTGTTGTTGTTGTTGTTTTTGACAGAGAGAGAGAGAGATACAGAGACAGAGAGAGAACTGAACTGGGGGAACTCCCCAGTTCAGCATATGGGTCCACACGAGCCAGGCTGGGATTCGATCCTCGGTCCCTGGCACTGCAAAGTGAGTGCTTAACCCACTGAGCGATCCCGGCTTCCCCTGTCCTACTTCTTCATTGTTGCAAAACAAACCAGAATCTTCAGTCTTTTTCTGAGGAGTCACAGTAAATCAGAAGGAGGAGAATGCTATCAACAGTTAGCAGATGCTGGTAACTATGAAAATTGTCACAGAAAGAATGCCAATAGACTGAGTTCCAATTCACTTTTATGGGTTCAGCAGCTTCCTGGAGAAGGAGTGAGAAGTACTGCAAAGCAATGTATAGTTAAACATGCAATGCCCCCAGAAGGCCTAAGCCTCTTCTTTAGTGTAAAAGACAATGTTCCATTTCTTCACCTTGGGTTCAGTTTTAGGTTTATTTCTATGGAAATTTCTAAGCTGTCTAGTCATCAATCAATTCTCTTTAATACTTGGTTCCTCAAATCTTTGTAATTATTAGTTAGTTATATTAGTTCTTAAGAAAAAAAAAATAAAAAATATCTTTAAATCTTAAGTTCCTCTGGGATATAATATTTTAGAAACTGACAAAATAAACAAATTAGAAAAATACAAGTGCTGTCCAGAAAACAAACCCAGTCATTGTCAATATACTGAGAATGATTACATAACTGGATACTTTCTGGACAACCCTCATATACTTGATAGTAGTATTTATAGAAGAAAAAACTAAACAGAAGAAAAAAATTGTAAAAAGAAAACAAAGGTATAGTTATTGACATTGCATCTGACAGAGATATTGAATAACATGCACATTAAGAAAAACAATTGAATATTTAATTCAGAGCCTATTAAAGACTTAAAAGACTAGATTAAGTACTTGTTAAAATGAATGAGAATTCAATAGGTTAAGTACTGAACATTTTCAAAAAGTTAAAAGCTATAAGTGAAGAACAAAAATACAGGATAAGAAGTGATGTACGCTAGTGTGCGGGAGAAACAAGACTAAATGAAGAATTTTGCTTTTGTTCTTATTTTTACTTTGTTAGGGATTAACTCTGAAAGACTGAATATCAAAAGGGACAAAGTCTAAGGATAAACTAGAAGAATGTAAACATGTTTAACTTTTCCTTGGTTGGTAATATTGAAGTCAGGATTCCATGATTTAAAGAAATAGTTTGTCCTTTGTATTCTTTTGAAGAAGCAAACATATTAATATTTACCAACTTGAATATGATCTTAGGTCTTTTGAATATGGTTGTGTTTTATCCCATTAAAAATTAGAATTTTAGATGAGGCAAGATGGCGACATGAGAGGAGAACCCAGACACCTACCTGGGAAGGGACTTATGAACAAAAAGGAACCCACAGGGGAAACCCTGAGAAGCACCCTCAACTGAGAGAACCACACAATGCAGGACAACGCACAAAGGTTAGAGGAAAAAGGGGAGAGCGGGAGAGGGAGGGAGAAGGAGCAGTTTGGGGACAGGAACGGAGCGCGGCCCGGGGCTGGCAAAAACAAAGGGGGATTGGGGGACTACAGCCAAAGTGGAGCTAGACCCAGGGCGGGCTGGAAGCCGAGACCTAGGGAGCGTGGAAGCCCCACAGGAATGTGGACAATTTGACATCCCAACTCAAGGGGCGACACGCGGTGCCCTAATCAGATCACAGAGCCTAAAGTGGCACAGGGACTGTGGAGCAGGGAGGCTGCACTTCCCGGCGGGCGGGGTGAGAGCAGGGCACCAGCCCGTAGCAGCTCGGGCACCCCTGATTCACAGAGGAGATACACATGAGCTCCTAAGGTTGTCTGTGAGGGAGCATCTTTTGAACACAGGGCTCTTGGAGTGAGAGCAGCGGCTCAGTGGACACTGAGGGAGCACGCTGGGCAACAATAGACGTGCTTAGAGTGAATCCTGGTCCTGCAGAGCAGACGCAGCCTAGCCTCTGCCAAGCCCCATCTGCCTACACCACTGCTAAGTGGCGCTCCGGCAGGCAGGCCCACAGAGACAGGGAAAAAGCAGTCCAACCAGAGGGGAAGAAAAGCCCCAAGCTGCTCACCTAGCCCCCACTACTGCTGAGCTGCAAGCAGACAGGCTCACAGAGGCTTTGAAAAGGCAGCCCGGAGCAGCTCCCCCGGCCTCTGCTCTGAACCACCAGCCTCCCTGCAAACAGAGGATTCTGCTATTGTGTCTCAGGCCCGCCCTAGCTCCTACTCACACGCCACCACCCCCGGAACCACACCTTCACTACCCTGCCTTCTAACAGCTAAAACTGCAACCTAAAAGAACAGCCCCAAGGCACAGAACTGACTGCTTCCCCCAACCCTCTCCCAAAATCTCCTCCTACCACAACTGAGAAGCCCACCTGATAGGAAAACCCCCAGTGGGAAAGCATACTCATGCGCAGAGGAAAAAGAACCACATCAAACACAATGCACACCTCAGAATCCAAAGCCCTTCCAGAAGATGAGGGGCATTCTTTAGTAAAGGAGCTTGCACACTTGGAATCAAATCTAAATGAAACAGAATTCAGAAATTCAATAATCAGGGCACTCAGAAAGCTCACTCAATGCTGGCAAAGTACCCAGAAACAGTTAAATGACCTCAGCAAGAAATTTTCTGAGCAAACTGAGTACTTTGCCAATAAAATTGAGAAGTTAGAGCAGAACCAAAAGGAAGTCCTTGAAATGAAAGGAATCATGGGAGAGATGAAAAAAGAACTGACCAGCCTGGGAAACAGGGCTGACCAGCTAGAGGAAAGAATGAGTGAAATTGAAGATAGAAACATGGATATGTCACAGAGGGAAGAAGAAAGGGAAATGAGAATCAAGAGAAATGAAAGAGCCCTACAAGAACTCTCTGACTCTGTCAGAAAGAA
>PVKE010037926.1:0-15683 GCA_004027555.1 Craseonycteris thonglongyai
AGTAAAAAAAAAAAAAAAATAATAAAAAAATTCACAGAACCAGAGATGAAAAATGCCTGTGATTTCGCAGACATGTTCCTGGAACCCAGAATGTGAAGGTTATTTTTTTTAATCTTCTGAGAACTTGTACTGTTTCCCAATCTTATTTGATTAGGAAACCTATCTCACCAAAGAATATCCATTAATCTATTAACAACTCAAAGCACAGCCTATCACTTGCCAATTTTAAAACTGTTAGAAACACACTGGGATAAATGTTTTCTATAGGAAACTCTGCCTTTCAGAAGGTGTCTTCTAAATGCATTGCTTTACTCTGTATTAAATGTGTTTAATCTCAGGGTCAATCAGTTTTAGTAGTTCAGGCTCTAGAGTAATTCCCTCATTAACTGACTAAATCATATTTGTGCTTCTTTCCTCATCTAAAATGTACACAGTGATCAAATTAGCTCATTCATACAAGAGTTTAGCTTGTGTTACCCCAGAGAACTCAATATAAATGGTAGCTATTGCTAGTATCATTCTTATATAACTAAGAAAAATTGAGATCAGTCCTTACAAAACAAACATGATCTTCATTTACATTTAGCCCAATTTTGACCTTCATTCCATGCGCTCAACAACTGTTCTCTTCCACCAGTATTCTCACTGGTAAATGGAAAAAAAAAAAGACATGTTATCTCAGTAGGAGATGACAATCTGGCCCTTTAATGTCTTTAATGCCTCTCATACTATCTCAATTAGTAAATTATTTTAAAGTTTTGAAATGCTTAAGTGGATGATAACTGTGGTAAGTCCTCTAAGAACCACTGTTTTCGCTTTCTCACTAAGGTTTTCCACATTTTGATGAAGAGCACCAATTATCCCAGTTGCTAAATCAACTATCATTTTATAAGAAAGATTCAGATGAGACAATTCCACATTGGACTGTGGTCTTTTATCTTGGCACTACAAAGTTTGGTGGGTGTGAGTCTTCCCTCTGTAATTTATAAAAAGAACTAAAATAATACTGATCCTCAAACTGTCGTATTAACATCCGTTGAAACACAATAGTAGTGAAAGAGATTCACTGTGCCCAGCACCACTAGACTGGATTTTTGGGCTTCTGCGTAGCTAGGTCCCTGGAGGGGCTTCTGAAAAGCACCCTGGACTGACCCCAGAGGCCACAGGAGAGGTCTGAAAGGTTAAGATGATACCTTTGAACAGAGTGACTAGGGCCATCTTTAACATCTGTGGAAGTCCCCTTTGGGTACATGTGAGAAATACAGTTTTTCTCTTTTTTGATGACCTTTAATTTGGAAATAATTTGAAACAAAAAAAAATGCAAAAATAAATATACAGCAAGGAATTCTCATCTACCCTTTCACCAGATTCACCATTTTTAACATTTTATGCTATTTGCTTTATCATTTGCACTCCATTTCTCATTTCTTCCTGAACCATTTGAAGGTGGGTTATATATTTCTTTGTCCCTAAAATTGTTATGTACATCAAGTCCTTAATTATTCAAGACTAGGCATATTCTCTTCCATAGCCATAGTACAGTTATCAACTTCAGTAACTTATCCTGTAACACTGTTATCTAATCTACAATTAGTATTACAAGTTTTATTGGTTATCTCAAATAAGTCTTTGTCCTATTTTTTCCACCCTCCAATACAGAATCTAGTCTAGGGTCTGGATTTCTGCTACTTGTTATGTCTCTATAGCCTTTAATCTGGAATATTTATACAGTCTTATTAGAAAAGGCAATTACTTTCACAGAACTGACATTTTTGAAGAATATACTTCCCTACATTCTCATTTATTATTTATTTTAATAGAACATTCTTCATTTCCAGTTTGGCTGATGTTCCTCATGATTATATTCAGGTATCATTCTAGGCCAGAAAACTGCATCTATGAAATGTCCTTCTCAGTATCACAGCTGATGGTACCCAAGGTCTTGTTGGTGATGTTAATTCCGATTATCTGGTCAAGGTGTTTCTCAGAATATGAGATAAAATTACGATAGATTTTTCTCCCTCACCACTAATAAATAGTATGTGGGAAGACACTAAGATTATGCAAATATTAGCCTCATCATCAAAATTTTCCCCTAGATTTAGCATCAACTGATGACATTACCTGATCCAATTTTTATCATGATTTTATGGCTCTTGCACACCCTCTAGCCCAATCCATTCACCAGTCGGCCCTCAACATTCTATTGAAAGCGGGACCCTCCTTTCTTCCCCATTGCTTGTTTTTATATTTTTGTTACTGGCATGAACTCATAAATTCCTATTTTTAACAGGCTATATTCATTACTGCACTTAATTATTTTGCTGTTCAAATTGTCTAAAATTTGGACAGAAGATGCCTCTGCATGCTGGTTTCTGTGTCCCTGTAGCATTCTCCCATCATTTATTTTTTTAGTGCCTCCTTCGTTCGTGGTATACAAGGTATAACAATGAAGTTCATGAACTCATCCTAGAAAAACTGCTTCATACCTCATTACTAAATATTACTATGGTCACCTTCAAAGTGACCCCTTGGGAAGCTATATGCTAATGCCAGAGCCTAGTCTACCCTTCACAGTAATTTTAGAATTCTTCTTCTGAAATGGCCATCAGAGCCATTGTCATTTTACACTTGATGTCCTGAATGTCATCAAATGCCTTTAAATATTTCCTTTATCTTCAGGTAAAGAAAAGAGTCATTGGGGGCCAGATCAAGTGAGTAGGGAAGGCGTTCCAATACAGTTATTCGTTTACTGGCTGAAAATCCCAAAGACAATGCTGTGTGAGCTGGTGCACTGTCATGATGCAAGAGCCATGAGATACTGTTGAAAAGTTCAGTTAATTTCCCTCTAACTTTTTCACTCAGCTTTTGCAGCACTGCCAAATAGTTAACGTTGTTGACTGTCCAGCTAATACAAATCCATGATTAACAATCCATCTGATACCAAAAAAATATTAGCAACATCGTTTTGACTCTTGATTTGGACTGACAGAGATATTTTGGTCATAGAGAATTGGCTGGATTCTGTTGTACAGTTTTTGTTTCAGGGTCATAGTGGTACATCCATGTTTCATGACCAGTGATAACACGGCCCAAAATATTGGTTTGCCTCTCCAAAAGATCTTGGTAAACTCAAGCTCTGACATTCTCATGATGGCACACAAAACCACGCAACAATAATGAGCAGCACTCAGCAAGACACGGCCACACATCAACATGAACACAGCGGTGAGACACTGATATACCAAGGTAAGGAAACCATACCAAGTTTTTGTTCACTGCTGCCAATGTAAGCACGTGGTAACATGTTCATGAACTTAATTGTCAACCCCCATAACAAGAAGATATAACTGGGGTCCTTTTACCTATCCTACCCCTGTCCTGCAATCAGCCATTTCTTCATGAACCTTTCATTTCTTCTAGTCAAAAATGATATTAGAGACAAAGATATAGAGCTAGGAAAGGTCATTACTATTCGAATGTCTTTTCTTCTTGACATGTTCAGCAAACACAGCTCAGAAATATATGGAGATATAAACAAGTACATACATTTACATACCTACATAAATACAATTACACATATACATGCATATACACAAAATTATGAAATACATTAATAGTTCATCTATTTCAGTTTGCTTCCATTTTACATTGATTTAATTTTGTTTTGCATTTGTACAGATTGGCATGCTTTCAAGATTAAAAACATAGAAAAAGATATACTCAGAGAAGTGCCATTCCCTTTCATATCCCTTCCACCCTATTCTCTCCTCAGCTCTTAAAGTTCAACAACTTCACTGTTGTCAGGTTTGTCTTGTGTATGTATCTTTTAGTAAAGACAAGCAGACATATGTATGCTTTCTCATTTTTCTCTTTCATATATAAAAGGAACCATCCTAATACATTTTTTTGCACATAACTTTTTTCCATTTAAGTAAATATCCTAGAAATCACTCCATAATGGAGGTCTTTCTGATAATTTTTTGAAGAGTTGCCTAATACTACAGTGTGTGTCTGTACTAAAATTTATGCAACAAATCATTATTCTTGGACACTAAAAAGTAGTTTCCAATGTTTTGCAATTATAACAAGTGCTTCAATGAACAAACTTAAGTCTATATATTTTTGTGTTACTGGAGGTTTATCTTCAGGGTAAATTCTTAGAAGGGGATTTGCTGGGCCAAAATGCAAATGCACAGATAGTTGTGTTAGATATCGCCAAATCCTCCGCGGTAAAAACTGTATCATGTTTCTCTTCCCATCAGCAATGTATGAGAGTGTCTGCTTCCATCCAGCCTTGCCAAAAAAAAATGTATCCTCAAGCTTTTAAATTTGCCAATCTGGTGAGTGAGAAATAGTTCTAGTGTTTCAATCTGCATTTCTCTTTTATGAGTGAATTTTAACATCTTTTCACGTGTTCTCTTTTTGTAACTTTTTCTTTATGTCATTTGCTTACTTTTCTACAGAAATTCTTTTCCTTTGTTCTACAGAAATTCTTTTCCTTTTTTCTTTTATTTTTTCACATTAGACCTGTGACATATTTGGAGTTTATTTTTATGTATGGTATAAGAAATGAATCTATAATAATTTTACTTTTTCAAAATGACTAGTTATTGTCCCAATACCATTTATTGTATAAAAAAGACCATCTTTATCTCCATTTTAAGGAATTACTTTTATTTTGTACTAGATGTCTATGTTTAATTGAATTAGTCTAAAGTCTGAATTCTATTCCATTGTTTTCTGTTTTGTGCAGATGGATGCTGTTATTTGGTGCATACATATTCATAATTATTACAATTTCATTGTAGAATATGGCTTCATGTATATATTTAATCTAATGCCTTTTGGCTTGAAGTCCACTTGAAATTTTAGAAAATCTTTTTCATGATTATTAATGTCACATTCATTGTACTCTTTAACACATTTTTTTTTAATCAATAGCACAACTCCATACTAGAAAAGTACAATGAAAAGTAGTTAATTGGATGTATGATGTGGAGAGTTTGCAAACTCATCTGTTTGCCTGACATAGCAACTCTAGAGACTCAAAAAGATATTGCAATTAATAAATTACATAAATGATCTTTTGCATTTTTTGTGGTGGTTATAATTACGTATGAGAAGAGCTGATTTTTTTACACAAATTCTGATTAAGATCATCACTCTGAATGTCTTTGTGTAGATTTGTTTTTCTGTCCGTTCAGTAATATTTAAGTTTTGAGAAGCTTAAAGACTTTATAAGTGAACTAAGACAAAGTATATGTATGTTTAATTACTGCATTGAAAAATAAAGTTTATATACACAAAGACAATTGAATTTTTTAGCTTGAAGGAGACATACATGTGACAAAAATGAGGCCAAGTGAGTAAAGTGGCTTGCCTTGTCACCGAGCTAGTTAGTGCAAAATCACTCCCATCATGCAGGTTGCTAATGGCTAGTCTAGTGTTCTTTTCACACTTTCATATTAAGTCTACTTCTGTACACATCAGAAGGCTTCTTCACTTTGCAAATACCCTAGCAAACAGAAAATTTGTGGGACCAAGCAAAACTATCTGACACATACAGCATTTATTTTCATCCTTTTTCCACAGGCCATTTATATGAGAAATGAAACATTAAAGGGTACCAACCTCCTTTTAAAGATTTCTTGTTTTTGATACAGAGAAAGAGAGAGACAGAGACAGAGAGATGGGGGAAGGCCCAGAGCAAACTCCATAGTTGTACGTCATCAGTTTCCTGATATAGTTTCACTCCACAGGTGTGCGCAGGACTGCAGAGGGCAGGAATTAGGCTGGGGGCCTCCCACGGGGGAAGGGGGGATTCCCCTGCAAGCTGGGGGTTGCCCACAGGGGAAGCACACCTGGGACGGAAACCAAACAGGGGGTCTCCCACATGGGAAGCTCACCTCAGTGAGAATTGAACTGGGGCACACCCCAGTTTAGCATATGGGTTCACACAGGCAGGGCCAGGATACAATCCTCGGACCCTGGGGCTGTCAGATGAGTGTTCAACCTGCTGAGCCATCCCAGCATCCCCACCAACCTCCTCTTAAGAAAAAAAAAATTGTGGAAAGGGCAAGTCCAAGACAGAGGAAAGGAGTGAAAGTGAATCTCAGCACCTGAAAGTAAAAGTACTGGGTGCTTATTATGACTTACTGGTTACATGATGAATAGGCACACTCATGGTCTGATCACTTGGGCTTGAAATTCTTGCCAATCTAAAGGACCCAGATATGATCACCACTAATCCCTGGGATAGCCCAGAAGATCCCACAGGCTCAGGTTGGGAGGATGGATGACAAACTGACAACAGCAGATTTCCAAAGTGTTGGGAAGGGATTTTGGGTCTCTGGACTGCTCTTGGGCATTGTCCAAGTAACACACACGTGCACACACACACACACACACACACACACACACACACACACACACATTTTTTTAAAAAAAGAAAAGTAAAGAAAAAAAGGAACAGTCAAACCAGCCAGACCAAAAAGAAAATCATTTTAATGTAAAAGCTGTTAAGAGTCATGGAGAAAAAATTTTCCCCTGCGTGCTGGAACTAGCCTATTTTCTTGCTCACGCACAGGTATTTCTGTCAGAACTGCAGCAACAGGAGCAGAAAGCAGAGGCTAATCAGAAGGGAGGAAAATCACTCTAGAAAATGCTAAACTGGAGCAAGAATAGTGTCCTAGAAAGAGACGCCATATGCTTTGGTTAAAAGTAAGTAATAAATAAACCATATAGTGATGGAGAATTTAAATCCCTGAGAGTCACTGAAACTCCTCAGGCTTCCCTCCCCCAGTCCAACCTTGTAACCCAAAGGGAGCTCTTTGTGCAGAGACCATTTCTCACACGACTTAGAAAGTAAATTCATACATTTACAGAAAGGCATCCGATGATGGTCTATTTAGGTGTGAAAGAGCAATGAGGAATCTACAGGCCTCTCCATTTTCAAGGGAGAAAGTTCAAAGAATTTTCACACCACCACCTCCAGACCAGAACAATGCCTTCCAGAAAAATAAACACTGTTCTTTTCACTGCTTTCAGAAATGCAATGCGAAATTCAACGATGTTTTTTAAAATCCCTAACAGGATTGTTTCATCTTGCAGGAGAAAGGTCCCATAAGTAAAAAAATGGCAAATGCTAACAAAAAAAGGGAAAAAAGACAAAAGGGCTCATTACAGAATTCTCAATATCTGGGGATTCTATTCTAAATGGTTTATTGAATTCTTCTTGTCATTCTCGATTGTTTATCTCCCGGGCTGTGGCCAGTGTTGTAAAAGAATAGGATGAGCATGAAGTCTCAAAGGTAACTCCTCTTTTCCACACTCATAAAAATATCTCAGCGCTCACAATGGGTTAATAAAGAAGCCCCTGTTTCTTGATCTCGTGGATAAAGAGCTCAGCAATTAACAGGCCTAGAGAAAAGCACAAAGCAGTCTCATATCAAAACAGACAAGAAGCCCTGCAATTTGCAAATGTCCTGGAAATACATGCAATATCAGTAAATAACGAAGAGAAATCGAAATTTTAAAATAGGCTCTATGCATATATAAAAGGGCCTTTTTCTAGATAAATAATTCTGGATGAACAATTTCTTACACACAGAGAATTTGAATAATTCGACAGAATCCATTTTACCAGATCTTTCTGCCTAATTACAAGTCTTTGAACCAGACAACAGTACTCGAAAGATCAATGCCTGGCTGCACAAAGCATATATAAGGCATAATTAAGAGGATTGCTCAATGGAGCAATGGATAACATGCATATGGATGTGTGAAGTCTTCACATGAACCCTTTTAATATCTGTGATATGTACAGTAGAGATATACACTTCCACTCCCTAAATGTCTTAGGTTGCCATTTTGCAAATGAAATAACCAAATGCAAATGGAATTTAAAATAATCAATGCAACTAAGGCGTGGATCATGTTCTGACTTGAATTTTTGAGTAGAGGGGCAAGCTAATTAACTATATCTGGGAGTATTTATTTCTAATCTTATTTTACTTCCTATTTAGATCAAAATTTGATACATTGCTAGGGAGTATGTAGATTTTAAACATGTCGGAATTTGTTCAACTCACTTCTCATTTTCTAATGTTAAATCAACAATAAAACACTAACATCTTAAGACTACTCAGAAGGTATATTTAGACTTTGCAGGAAGGAATATGGTAGAGTGTATATTTAAGTATGGGCATATCATTTGTGAACTAGAAAAGCTTGCTTAATCTGTGGGGGGCGAATACATGGAAGTCACTGATATTGGATGTCCTTGGTTCTCAGGGGAGGCAGCACTAATGAATGTAAGAGATGACAGACAAACAAGGCATCTAAGACAGTGGCTGACATCAAGTAGATAAATAATACATACCAAGTTAATACAAACTGAGTAAAGTAACAGGCTTCAGACACACATTAAATAGAAGAAAATGTATGAGAAGTCAAATATTGTGGGGGAAAAAATTGTATGTCTTGACTGTAAGAAAATAGACTGTAGAGTTGCAAAGAGCCATAAAAAACAATCTGTCCCAGTACACACATATTAAGGAGGAAGTGAATTAGTATCAGGGACATGAGAGGCCACAGAAGGCCACAGGGCCAAACAGTCCCTGCCTTCTCCACTTTTTCTACTGAACCAGGTGTCATCAACATCTAGACCCCTTTCCTGATTCAGTGAGCTTTTGTTCAAAGCATTTGAGAAAATTAACAGGAGAAAATAATGTAGGATATCAGAATCTGCTTCATTCTCCTTTTACGTCTGCATGTTTTTGCTAGGTTGAGAGGAGGGTAACAATTATTACAAAATGTTTGTAATATGGTTTCAAAAACCACTTCACAAAAAGGAAAACCTCTTATTTGTTATACCAGAGGCCCAGAGGCGATATTTGGACCTTATATTGAAACTAAATGGCTTTTAGTGCAATTAAATAAAGAACATGCAACGAGAGAGATAATACACTTTGTATATTTGCAATTAAGGAGAAAAAATACAAAGCTGCTGCTTCAGAAATGCTCCTTTGTCTACTTTCATATTCAGTCCCTTCATTTTGGCCGATTAAGATGTGGTTCCTACACACTTTTATTTATTGCTATTTTAAGACAGCACTGGGTTTTAAATAGAAAACTTTTAGAACTAAAATTGTATTTATTGAATAATGAATGGATGGATCATTTCCACAGGGTCCTAGGCTGGGAGGCCACCAAGTGGCAATGACTTGAGCTGCAACACTTCGACCCCACTCTGCCGTGACCACAGGCATGACCTTGGGGAAGGCACTGAAATGCTCTGGTTTTCAGTTTCCTCATCTAAAACATAACAATGTTAAATACAGAATCTCTACTGTCACTCATTGCCCCCTTACCTTTTGATTATTCTCCCTCCTATTTGATTTTGCTCCTTACGGTAAAAGTTGAATGAATATGAAGGGAAATCATATGTTAAAGATTAGCAAAGGAGAAAGTTGTATGTGACAATAATATGTCAGGACTGTTTGTGGATTTTAATGAACCAAAGGTTCCCTGTCTCCACAAGGCAGGCTGGACTGCAATCATTTGCTATTTTTAATCAGAGCACTTTAATTACATCTCCTTATTATGAAACAGAAAGACCCATCACTCTTCTAAATTTGATTTTTGGCTAAAAATCTCTTTGCCAATTCCTTTAAACAATAAATTCTGAATGGTGATATTTTATATCTCTCAGACAAATGTTTCTTTCATAAAAATGGGTGGGGATGAATAAATTTCAGAATGTCATTCTTTTAGCTACCATTCATTCTACTCTATTACAAATTCAATAACCTTGAACCACAGTTAATAGAAATTCATGATAAGTAATAAAAATCAAACTGGCCTCAAATTCCCATGGCTTCAAATACTGACTCAAAGCAACCAAATCCCTCAATTTCTCTCCCTAGCCTTGATTTTTCAACTGAGTTCCAGCCATAGTCACATAGATATCTCCACCAGGCTGTCCTACTGGAGCCTCACACTGAACACACCCATTGCCCTCTTCCCTTTCTCCCAAACAAGCAGTTCCTTCAGTGTTCTGTGTGTGTTTGTGAACGTTTCCACCATCTAGCCTGCCGCTCACGTTTGGCTCCATGACACCCTCCCCTCCTTGGCCCCAAACACTGTTAATTCAACCTCCTAGTTGCATCAGCTGTACCTCAATTTTCTCCACAAATAGCATCTTAATCCAGCATTCTGAAATGCCAATGTGATGACTTGCCTGCTTAAAAATATAACAGTGCCTGCAGGCTGAAACCACATCTCCCCACTAGTGCATACAAGGTAATTCATGGGTGGTCTTTCCTTTCACGGCCAGCCTCATCTTAAGTCACTCCCCACTTCTTTCCACCACAAGTTCTCATCAGACTGAGGCTTCTCCAGTTTCTTAAAATACCATACACTTCCCTCTAGCATTTGCGTACATCACCTCGTCTTAGTTAGAATGTCTTTGCTCCCTTCTTTGTCAGACTAATTCCACCAAATCCTTTAAAACTCGCATCTACCTTTCTATTGCTAAGCCTCTGCCTTCACTAACTGTCCACATGTTTTCTCATAGTATGACAGACATCCTTCCACCACAAACCCCACTACATACCATCTTAACTACTGCTGGGCTGTGAGCCCGTAAGTGCAGCACCTGTGTTTCATTTACTTTATTGATTTATGCCTGGCACATAATATATGTTCAATAATGTGTAACAAATGAACAAATATGCACATAGTAAAGGGTCTGTGAGAGTAATCCTAGGCGAGATGCCAGAGACGGTCCAGGTACACACCTGTTGTCCCAGCTTTATTATTAATAGTCCTCCCCCATCACCCCAAGTGTCCAGGTGTGGATAATCTATTATGCAGTCACTGTCTGAGTCAACATTCACAATACACTTCTAGCTTTATTAATAATCAATATCATTTAAAAGACATGATCATACATTCATAGAGAGATATCTGAGGAAAAATTATCATTGAACTATGTTTTTGCCCCGGTAGTAAAATTTCAGATGACTTTTTTTTCTCCTATTTGTACTTTTTATTAATTGATTTTCCATTCATTCATTGACCACACATCACTTTTACAAAATAATAAAGCTACTTTGATAAAAAAATCATAGTATAATTCATTTCATGTGAATTTTCTAGAATGTTCAGCTTTGTCATTAGAACTATGAAAAAGGTCAAGAATGTTCACATTTTAAGTCAACTAAACATATGGTAAAATGTCCCAATCATAAAGATAAAGAATGTCTGAAGTTTGCAATTATATTCACAAATATGTCACCCAAACCCTCATCCCATGAAAAATGAAACTAAACTAAAATAAATAGTGCTGGCGGTCAGGAGGCCAGAATAGCCAGACATTTGGTTTGAAGCTGCTGTGTAGGGTCTAGACTTCCACAGCTGGGGATGAGAATAAATGCACAGACCAAACTTTCAAATAGTAGAGCATATGGAAAACATTAAATGGAACATAAACATTGCTAATCAGAATCCAACCGAGGTAATCTTTAAAACATCCTCCATATGAATGTGCTTCCATAATCTATTCTGCTTCACAGGACAACGACGTTTATTTGTTCAAACAGCTAAAGTTTAATAGAATGTTAGTATGGAAGAAAAGTAATCATGTTTCCTATCAAGTTTTTATAGTGACTAAATGTATATAGTGAAACATCATTGGTTAGGAACTTTTAACCGATACTTAAATCTATGTTAATAAAATGTTGATTTAATTACAATTCCAAACAAAGTTCCAGACCAATTATTTTTAGTTACTTTCTCTATTTTCTCACTGACTTGCAGATGCATCAAAAAAAGAATAGTTACAAGCACATATTTTTTTCTGTCTGAACAGAGATATTTAAGACAAATAAACTTGAACTTTGTGGATCCAGTTGAGGCTATTGTTTGTATCTCTTGTAGAGTTGAATATTTCCAGCAGGGGAATGGTTACGAGGTCCTCCTGTCCATCAAGTGAAAGGAAGATGATTGTGGTGGGTACATCACGGTCAGCCAGAGGTTTTGGCCTCCTTTTTCAACAGTGTACTGAGATAGGCACTGATACACCCTGTAATCTGCTTCTTTAACACAGGTGGGAAGCCTCAGAGAGGGAAGTGTTCCCACTACTCAGGACCCAGGGAATCGGCAGATGGTGATGAAATCAAGTCCCAGAGACCTATGTTCAAATTCTATCACTTCATCTTGATCAATTTACTTAATCTCTTAAAGAGTTCCTACAGTACACTGGGTTTGACTAAATATGAATATGAGCGTCACCCAAAGTATAGAGGCATTATGTTTGAGATAAGCTCAAAGGATACATTTTCAGAAGATGATGTGAGTTACTCAGGGAGCACTGATCCTCTCTAGTCACCTAAGTTTCCCCTTGGGAGACCAACTCAGCCATGATGGTAGTGACGTTCCACCTGCTCAGAGTGACATTCTGGCAGGACACCAGAAGCCCTGGTGAGGGTGGCTTCAGTAACTCACAATGTCTGAAACTAACACTCCAAGAGCAATTATGCTTTTTCTCAATGCATAATTCTCCTTTGGGCAACTTGTTCTCTTCCATACTTTCCATCATCATTTACACACTTAGAATCTATTTGTCTAATGCAGATTGCTACTCAGAACGTAAGATCAATATCAACTGACTTCCACTTGAATGTTCCACTGGCACTTCATACTCAGCTTTAACCCACCCAAGTATGATCATTTTATCTGCCACACGCCTCAAAGCCAGTTCTTTATAATGCTGAATGTTTGTGAATGGTTTTACTATCTGCACAATGGGCAAAACTGGAACTCTTAACCTTATCTTTGATTATTTATCCTCTCTCTCAATCCCTGCATATATTCGGTCACCTTTGCTGGCTTCTTCTACCTCTTAACTGTTTCTTGCATAAGTTAATGTCAATTCCACCTACCCACCCTGTTTCAAGGCACTATCCCCTCTCCTTGATTACTCTAATTACCTTTCTAAAGGCCTCCGTGCCTCTATTATCACCTCCATAAGCAGTTACTTGTTCTCTCCATACTATGCCCGGATTAACCAACCTAACACTCAAATTATCAAGTCATTCCCCAGTTTAAAATTTTTGTGAAAAATCAACTCAAAATAGATTTAAGACTTAAATATAAGACCTGAAACTGTACAATTCCTTGAAGCAAATGTATAAAAAAGGCTCCATGACTTTGGTCTTGGCAAGGATTTCTTGGATACTATATCAAAAACACAGGCAACAAAATCAAAAGTAAACAAATGGGACTATATCAAACTAAAAAGCATCTGCACAGCAAAGGAAACCATCAACAAAATAAAAAGGCTGCCTACACAATGGGAGAAGAAGTATTTGCAAACGATATACCTGATAAGGGGTTAATATTTTAAAATTATAAGAAATCCATACAATTCAAAAGCAAAAAGTTTAACCTGATTTTTAAAATGGGCAAAGGACCTACATACATTTTTCCATAGAAAATGTATAAATGGTCAACAAGTCATACAAGCAGCCAAAAGATATGCTCAATGTCACTAGCTATTAGGAAAATACAAATTAAAACCACAATGAGATACCTCCTCACACCTATTAGAATGGCTGTAATCAATAAGACAAGGAATAGAAAGTGCTAGAAAGACTGCAGAAAAAAGGAAACCTCATACACTACTGGAGGGAATGTAAATTGGAAAGCACTATGGAAAGCAGTATGGAGGTTCTCCCAAAATATTAAGAATAGAATTAACAAAAGACCCAGCAATCCCTCTTATGGGTATCTACCCAAAAAACTTGAAAACCTCCATTTGCAAAGGTATGTGTACCCCAATGTTCATTGCAGCACTGTTCACGGTGGTCAAGTTGTGGGAACAACCAAAGTGTCCTTTGATAGATGACTGGGCAAAGCAATTGTGGTACTTTTATACAATGGAATACTACTCAGAGATAAGAAAAGATGAAATACAGCCATTTATGACAACACAGATGGGCCTTGAGATCATTGTATTAAGCAAGGTAAGTCAGACTGAAAAAAAATCAAGAACCATATGAGTTCACTTATAGGTGAAATACAGAACTGAAAGTAACAAAGAAACAAAGACTCGTGGACAGTCAATAGTTTAGCAATCACCTGAGGGATCAGGGGGGACGAGGGTGGGAGAGTAGGGAGGGGGCATCAAACATATGGTGATAGAAAGAGAACTGATTCCGGGTGATGAGCACATAATATAATACATAGACAATGTAATGCAGTTTTACCAACCAATGTCACCCCAATAAATTTAACAATTAAAAAATACATATATATTCATAATTTTATCAAATTTAAAAAAAAGAAAATGAATCAGTACCTTGAGGAGGTAGGCATCTATACCTCAATGTTCACTGCAGCATTATTCACAATAGCTAAGATATGGAGACAATCTAAATGTCTTTCAAATGATGAATGGATGAACAGAATATTATTCAGTCATAAAAAAAAAGAGAATAATCCTACCGTATTTTCCGGTGTATAAGACGACCGGGCGTATAAGACGACCCCCTAATTTTATAGTTAAAACATAGGTTTAGGCCTATATTCGCTGTATAAGACGACCCCCCACTTCCGAGGCTGTAGTCTTATACAGCGAATATAGGTCTAAACCTATGTTTTAACTGTAAAATTAGGGGGTCGTCTTATACGCCTGGTCGTCTTATACGCCAGAAAATATGGTATTTGAGACATAAATAAGCCTAAATGACAGTAAGTGAAATAAGCCAGACAAAGAACAATAAACACCGTTTGGTCTCACTTATATGTGGAATCTAAAAAAGTCAAATTCAGTAACCGAAGAGTAGAACAGTGGTTGCCTGGGGAATGGGAGATGTTGGCTAAAGGGTACAGACTTTTTCTTTCAGTGATAAGATGAACAAGTCCTAGGGATCTAATGTACTTGTACAGCATGATAATTAAAGTGAATAATACTGTATCGTATAGTTGAAGTTTTCTGAAAGTAGATCTTAAGTGTTCTCACCACCAAAAAATAAAATGGTAACTATGCAAGGTCATAGATGTGATCATTAACTTGATTGTGGTAAAATTTCATAATGTGTACATATATTAAATCACTTTGTACAACCTCAATATACAGAATTTTTATTACTCATACCTCAATAAAACTGGAAAACAATAAAACTTTTTGTGCCCCCTCTGCTTTCTCTCTTCAGCGCTATCTCTTCTTGCCATTCTCTGCCCATGTATTGAGCTCTATTTCCAGTTACACCAAAGATCTGCCACTTCATAGGAAGTTTCCTATCTTCTCTCATCTCTGGGATTCCTGCCCCTTAATGCCTGGAAAGCCATACGAGGACTGTCTGGGAAAAAAGAAATCCAGCCATTGTCGATATAATGAGAATGGTTACGTGGCTGGATACTTTCTGGACAGCCCTCATCTATCCTATCACTAAGCTCTTCACTTGGTCAACTCCCGCTCATCCCTCAAGCCCTGGGTCAACATCATCTCCTGGGATTCTCTTCCTCCTGTGTGCTCCAAAAACATCTTATCCTTTCCTTCTTCTCTTGTTTTTAATGCAATAAGCCCTTTGCTTTTATCTCACTCTCTATTTGATACCTAGAGCCTAGCAAGGCTCTAAAAGATATTATCTATTCAATAAATACTGGCTAACTCC
>PVKE010037927.1:0-15679 GCA_004027555.1 Craseonycteris thonglongyai
GGAACAGCCCTTCTAAAGAATCCTGGGCCCTCAGTTCTTCCTGGGTGGGGCTTGTTCTGGGCAGGTGAGCAAGTCTCCCTGTTCAGTTTGGAAGTATTTTCTTAGGCTGAGTAGAGAACATTTTCACCCTAGATCAAATCAAAATTTGTTCATTCTACAGATATTTCAGCTGCAGTCATTCTACAAATGGTTCTTGAGTGCCTATTATGTGCCAGGACTAGTTGTAGGTGCTGGGGATACATTTGTTTAAGATGTGGGGTCCCTGTTCTTGTGGAGTTTAAGGGCTTTTAAGAAAACATGTACAACAATCTCAGATTGAGATTGCTGCCATTAAGGAAATAGGTGACAAGACAGAGGACAGCAGAGAGGTGTCCGTGTAGATAGGTAGTCAGGAAGTCCTTTCCTTAAATATTTATTTATTTTATTTTTGACAGGGAGAGAGAGAGATACAGAGACAGAGAGAGAACTGAACTGGGGGAGCTCCCAGTTCAGCATATGGTTCTGCACGGGCCGGGGCTGGGATTCGATCCCTGGTCCCTGGCGCTGCAAAGTGAGCGCCTAACCCACTGAGCCATCCCAGCTTCCCCAAGTCCTTTCCTTAGAGCTGCCATTTCAGCTGAGTTCTGACAAATGAGCCCAGGGAAGAGGTCCCCAGACAGGGAGCAGCAGTGTGCAGAGGTTCTCAAGTAGGAAGAAGCATGGCATTTGAAAGGTCCTGAAAGGGGACGCACGGGAATGGAGCATCCTGAGTCGGGAGATCACAAGACACAGAGGACAGATCATGTGAGCTCCTCAGACATGAAGCCTTATTTCCAGACTTTCTCATTGAAGCCAAGGTTTTCCCCTCAGCCAGCAGGGCTCCCCACTCCCAAGTGTCTCTCTCCTCCACCAGGCAGATGGCCCTTTCCTACGTCACAGCCACCACCGCTGCGGTGGCCACTGCTGTGGGCATGAACATGTTGACAAAGGTACTCTCTGGAGCGGCTGCGGGCATGTGGCCACTAGGGGGCAGTAAAGTCCGAGGAAAAACTAGCCAAAGAAGCGGGAGATACAACAGGACTGTCCTGTCCGTAGGTTGGCCTTTCTTGGGCATTGGAGGGAGTTCGGGTTCCCAGATGGGTGTCTGGATTTGTGGCAGTAGCGAGGTGTGATTTCTTGTTTTATAGTTCTTAAGCCCCTCAACTCCCATGTTGCAGTGAGCCCATTGTTCCCTTCCCCCAACAGAGAGCTCCACCTCTGGTGGGCCGCTGGGTGCCCTTTGCGGCTGTGGCTGCTGCTAACTGTGTCAACATCCCAATGATGCGACAGCAGTGAGTACAGGGGTCCTTCCTCCTCCCTACAAGCCACGAGGTCAGCAGGGAAACCAAGGCAAGAGACCAAGGCAGTGGGGTGGCTTCTGGGGGCTGAGGTGGGTGTGGAGGGCTGTGTTGCTGAAGGGTTGCTGGGAACTGGATGCTCCACCAGCGATGGCCACAGGAGTGGCCGGTAACTGGGGTTTAATCTGTGATGAGTGTTGGAGTCATTTGTTGGATGGTGTGGGATGGGGAGAGGGGATAGGGTGGGCTTGTGAGGTTTTATACTAGTACTTTCCACTGCAGCTGTATTTAAGTTGTGAATGCTGCCTACTTTTAAAGCCCTGGGAATGGCTTACAGCAGGAAATGTAGCAGAGCAAGGTGTCCAAAAAGAGAACAGAACCAGGAAGCTTTGAAAGAAGCCAGAGGAGTAGGTAGATGTTTTCCAGGCTCCCAGCTTTAAGCGTCACAGCAGGAGAGGTAAAAGGAGAAACCCATTGTGTCTCAGGGTTATTATTTCTTGACTAGAGAAGGCATAGCTGTTCCTCTGTTATAAAATTTAATGATGTAAAGCCCTCAAAATGGCACGGAGAACGTGACAAATGCTACGTAATTGTTAGCTAATTTTGCTGCTGTTGTCTTTCATCTTCATCGCCCTCATCATCATCACCCAGCCACATTTTCTTGCACTGCTAGTAATTGGAAATTTATCACTATCGCCCTTGCAGAAAGAACACACAACCAGATAGTTGTGCGTATACCTTGCTCTGCTCCTCTTTCCCTTCCCCATCCAGTTGCTCCTTCCCACCTATCTGGTCATGGGTTGAGTGCTGTCAAGACCTGGCCTGAGAATAACAGCTAGAGCAGCTCCTGTTTGTGGTACAATCACTCTGTCAGGTGCTGGACTAAGCACTTTGCAGGCATTGTGCTATATAATCCTCACTAAGTCCTATGAAGTGAGTGCCTTAATTAACCCCATTTTGCAGATGAGGAAAACTGAGTCTTTAGAAGGATTAGGGAACTTGCTCAAGAGCAGACACTGACTCTGCAGTTTTAGGATTCAACCGAGGCAGTCTGGGTGCAGGTGTAGTCACTGCCCTACATCACTTCTGAGATACCACTCACTGGAGCAGAAAGAAGGTCAGAGGCCCAAGCTGCAGGAGGTGGCTTCCTGGAGCTTGCGTACCCTGGTCTTGGTCTCCTGGTGTGTCACATCACTGGCAGGCTTCCTGCACCCCTTCCCCAAGTTCAGCAACTCCTGTCTGTGTTTAGGGAACTCATCCAGGGCATCTGCGTGAAGGACAGCAATCACAATGAGATTGGTTATTCCCAGGTGAGCAGACGGCTCTCTTTGGGGTGGGAGGAGGGTATTCCCTCTCAGAGCCTGTCGTGTCCTTATTGATCAGATGAGGCCTGGGCTTCATTATGGCATATTCCTGACTCCATTCTCATTTCCCTTGATTTTCCTTACATTTCTCTGTTTAGACTATTTCTCGTGTCCTTTCTCCTTCATTTCTGGTCCTGAAGCCGTAGAATCTGGCTGGGTGGGAGAGGGTCAGGTGAGGTCACTCAGTCTCAGGCAGGTCCATCCCTTCCTCTTTACCAGCTCAGACTTGGCCATGATCCTGACTCTGACCCTGACCCAGCCCTTCGGTGAGCCTGTGGACACTGGGTAAGGTCATTCCTGACCACTTCCTCTTTTCTGTCCTCAGAGAGCTGCGGCCATAGGCATCACCCAAGTGGTTATTTCTCGGATCACCATGGCTGCCCCTGGCATGAGTAAGATGGGGATGCCTTCCCATCCTGGGGGACCCTGGAACATATGATAGAGGCCCTAGGCACGCTCAGCTTTTGAATGGGGGGTGTGGGGATGGGACCCCCATCCTCTACAGCTATGTTTCTCCAGCTGGTTTGCTTGGGTGCTGAAAGCCACGGAGGACCATGCTATAGTTCCTGGAATGTCTGTTAATCAGAGATTTGAGAGACAAAGTTCTTTTTATTCAGCAAATATTCCTAAGTACCTTCAATGTGTTGGACACAGTGTGGGGTTCTGGGAGACAGTGGTAGAGAAAATAACCCCCCTGCCCTGGTTGAGCTTCCAGCAGGGGCATATTAGAAAGTAGGACACAAAATCTGCATGAGCCTTCAAAGATAGTTTTGAGAAGCACACTTAGGGCCTGCAGTACACGTCCTGTTACTGCAGGTGAGCAGGTTGAGACGTTTGGGGAGTGCCCTTCTGCTGGGACTCAGGACAAGGTGGGGTGGCCATGCCTCTAGTCTTTCATTCTTCTCCCAAATGAGAAGCGTTTTCTGGGACTTCTGGGGAAGAAGGGGTAATAAGCTTCTGTCGCGACTTTGGAAAGGGGTCTCAGGGAGAGTTTTGTAAGGTCCTCGCAGCAGCTTCTTGGTCTCTTTCAGTCTTGCTACCAGTCATCATGGAAAGGCTGGAGAAACTGCGTTTCATGAAGGTGAGTGAGATTGCCTTTCGCGTCTTCCCTGCATGGAATCGCCCAACCACACCTGTACCTGGTTGCTCCGGATCCTCTCATCCTTCCCTCTAGCTACCACCCTTCATCTCGTTCACGTAGGGCCCATCCCAGTCCCTGCTGGCTGCACACCTTAGACATCACAGGGGGTGGCTTGGCCTTGTTTGTGGAGAGCAGGGAGAGCCCCTTCTCCTCTCCTTCAGGGACAGCAATTGCATGCCTGTGGGTTTCTAGCTGGCTGATCCGGGACAAGGCAGGCATGGGGTTCACCTTAAGCTATATAAGTCCCATGTGGGTCTTTCTTTTGTTTGTTTTTGTGCAGAAAATCAAGTTCCTGCATGGTCCCTTGCAGGTTATGGTGTGTGGGTGCTTGTGAGTAATGTATTTTCTTGGTTTGGGTTCTGTGGTGGTTGGGGCACCCACAATCTGTACTTCTTTACTGGACTTCCAAAGTACTCAAGTGCAGAAAACCTGTGGTTTGTCTGGAGAGCTCTCCCCCCATCTTTTTCAGTCTGGTGAGGTTCTGTGTGCACATCCACATGGAAGGCGGCGTGTTCCAGCACCTGCCTGTCCCAGGGTCTCCCTTCTGACCTCAAGTCTGGAGAAGAGACAAAAATGATGAGACAGTCCCACCATGAAAAAGAAATAATTATGTGACGTGATAATTTGTGCAGTATATAAATGTATCACACCAACAGGTTGACATCTTAAACTTGTATAATGTTATACATCAATTATATCTCAATAAAAACAAGTAGATAAAATAAATGAAGAGGCAGAAATGATACGATAGATAGCCTGGGACTGTCAAGTGTCACAGCCTCGCACAGGAGAACACCCCCTCCATGGCAGCATTCCTAGGTGCCTGCTATTGACTGGACATGTCCTACCAATCATCATGCTTTGCAGGGCCACAGAGCTAATGACAACAACAACTAACATTTATTGTTGTTTAAAGATTTATTTTATTAGTTGAGAGAAGATGAGAGAGAGAAGAGGGGAGAGCCCAGAGCAGTCTCCATAGTTGTACCTAGTTTCACTCCACACAAGTGGATATGGGGCTGCATGGGGCAGGAAGCAAACTGGGGGCAGTTCAGCATATGGGTTTGCACGGGCCGGGGCTGAGATTCGATCCCTGGACCTCATAGTTGCAAGGCAAGTGCTCACCCTGTTGAGCTATCCCAGCATCCCAACAACTATCATTAACACTGTGCCAATGTGTCACATCTGTAATTTCACTTAATTCCCTCAGCCATGGAGATAGACGAGGGCTGTCCAGAAAAAATCCAGTCATTGTCATATAATGAGAACAGTTACATGACCGGTACTTTCCGGATAGACCTCATATACACTGTCATCTTCTCTTACAAAAAAAAGAAACTGAGGCTTAGAGAGAGATCAAGAACCTTGCCCTAGGGTACATAGCTGGTAATTGCTGGAGCTGAGGTTGGTCCTGGGCAGTCTAACATGCTACACTGTCTCCTGCTGACTGCATTAGCACTGCGTGAGCAGTTACCACGGGCTGGGTGCTGGACATGGTGAGCTTGTTGAGCTCACAGGAGCCCTGCCAAGTAGGCACTTTTGTCCTCCTGCTGCTGCCGGCTCAGGGGTAATGCTTCCTAGTGACTTCATTGTCTTCATCTGCTTGAACAACAGGGGTGGGTGGGAGGCAGGGACAGGTTGGAGGGGGCTGATTTTATCCTGTGCCAGAATGAGTATCTTGGCACTGGGAGACCAGAGGAGGTATGGAGGGCTATGGGACCAGCTGAGAAGGTAGGGCAGGTGAATGGGCAACCCCCACTTCCTTTGAAGGACTTGGGGATGGGGGATGGGAGGGCCTGTGGGAGGTTCCTCCTAACGCTTTGGTTTCTCCTTTCTTCCAGCCTCATCTTTATGGTGCCAGTGGCATGTGGGCTCTTCCCACAGAAATGGTATCAGCTGTTCATTCCTTACTTTGTTTTACTAAATGTCTGGTCCCTGCTCTCCCTGACCTTCTTGCTGCCCCAAAGGAGAGAGAGAGGAGCAGGAAGGGCAGCATTTATCTGAGATGAATACCTATCAGCTTAACCTCTGGGCCTCTTAACCCCTTGTGAAGGGTAAACCAGAACACACCTCTAAGGGGTGGAAGGATGAATTGCTTCCTTCTAGTGGAGCAAAGGCTGCCTTGGAGAGAAGGTAGGGGAAACAACAAGAGACTTTCTATCCCTGCTGGTGGGGTTATTAGATACAGCTCCCCTGGCTGGATCTGGTCTTTGAAGTTGAACAGGAGATGGGTACTTATTCTGGCTCTTTTTTGCCAGAGGGTGGCTGACTTGGATCTCTCCACTTCCCTTGCATGTCATAGAAGGGGAAATGAGGTGAGAAGGGATGAAGGCAAAAGGAAGGGAGGCAGCCTGGGATGAGGGGAAGGACTAGCTCCAGGAGACCAGGAGTAGCTTGAATAGATACTGAGAAGATGCCAGTCTCCCCGTCCTTAGTATCCTTAGCTCAGTAGTCATCTGCTAGACATCTGTGTTCCGAGTGCTGTGCTTGTAATCTGGTGGAGAGGATGGAGATTTTGTATAGGGAGAATGAAATCAGGTCTGAGCTGAGGTAAAAGCAACATATGTATTGTGGTATACAGAGGCCATTACTAATTCTGACTAAAAAATCAGGAAGGGCTTCTTAGAGATAGTGTTTGAGTTGGACTTTATCTGATGCTAGTCTGCTGCTGTCCAGGTAGTGTGCTCATAACCTGCTTCTCTCTCTCTTCTCAGTGAATTGCCAGTTTCCTATCTGGAACCAGAGCTCCAAGACACCATCAAGGCCAAGTATGGAGTTGTGCCTTATGTCTACTTCAATAAGGGTCTCTAAATATCCCAACCCAGCACAGACTGGTCTGTACCCATATTCACCAACTCCTCCCAAGCCCCTGTATAGACCTGTGCCCTTGTTCCTCTTTGCCCACAGGGCCGGAAGGCCAGTGTGGAGGATGCCTCATGCTTCTACCCAGGCGCTTAGCTTATTGGGCTCCAGGGGATAAAAGTAAACGAGGGGAGAAAGACTTAAGTCTTCTACCTGCTTCTCCCTTAACCCCCATCCCGTGGAGACCAGGAGCTGAGTACCTGCCTCAGGGAGAATTTGCTCCCCGAGGGAGACACTCAAGCAAACACACTGGAAAAATTACGAAACTTGGGATTTTGATTCCAGTAAGGATGGGGGAAGAGCCCTGGGACAAAGAAGCTTCTACAACTCTTTCCTCTTCCTTTCTTTGTTGTCATCTTCCATCAAACAGTGGAACCTTTGTCCATATAAGTCTAGCCCACTCAGGACCAGGGCAGGGAGTGTGCTAGTCTGTGTCACTGTGGGGCTCATCTCCACTCTTCCCCATTTTCCTCCTCATTATTCTAGTGAGAAAAGTTCTTTAGGAGTGTTGCTAACCTTCAGTTTTTCAGGCACCCAGGAGTTCTCAGTGCTAAAAAAAGGTCATTGTGTGGGGCAGCAGAGTTCCATGGTGCTTCACACCCTGCCTGTTGATACTGACTTTGTTCTGCTCTAAAATCATGTCTGATTTTCTTTCTCTGTGTTTAAAAGACAATTCCACTAACTGTGAGTAAAAATGATGTATGTAAGCATTAACAACACATTTTAATGGGTATAATTTCCTGGCTGCCTCCCTTCCTCAGCTCACTGGGTTAAACACCAAAGAATAACTGGTATGTACTGACTAGGAAAGGAAAGTTTTATTTGGACATCTCTAAGAGGAAATCAACCAGGACCAAAGAGTCTTAAGGGACACACAACAAAGCATAGCCACTTGCCTTTCCCAACTTGGCTGCTGTAGGTGATTTCTCAAGCTCCCTGGAGGACTGTATGGCTTACGTGGGGTCAATGTCTGTATGGGTTCTGTCTAGTAAATTAAAATTTACTGACTGTTCAAAGGATATCACTGTGAATTGAATAAATTTCTCAGAAGAACACAACGAACTGTCTGCAGACTGAATTAATGCAGGGATGAAAAGCAGGTTCTCATCTTACTTTGACCTTGGCATGGAGGAGAATATCACAAGTCTAAGGGGAACCTGCCTGTCTGAAGCCCAGAGGCCATTGTTTATTTCCCTATGACAGGAAAAATCCACTTGTCTGTTGATTCAGAGGGTTCCCAGAATAGGAGCTGTGTTGCCTCAGAGTAGGAGTTGGCTCAAGGGCCCACATCTACCTGCTACCTGTTTTTATATGCCTGGAAACTATGAATGGTTTTTACATTTTTAAAGGGTTGTAAAAAAAATAAAAAGAATATGTGACAGAGACCCAGTATATGTGGCATGCAAAACCTAAAGTATTTATTCTCTGGCCCTTTACACAAAGTTTGTTCTGGAGTAATGGTTCTTTAAAACATGCATCAAAATCACTTGGAGGGCTTGTAAAAGCACAAACTGTAGGTCCCAGTCCCCAGAATATCTAATTAGGTAGGTCTGGAGCGGAGCCTGAGAATTTGCATTTCTGATAATTTCCTAGTGATGATTCTGTTGATCTGGGGACTATACTTGAAGGTCCTCTGCTCTAAAGAAAAGAAACTTCCCTGAGGTCAAAGTACTGGCTGCAGTTTGATCCCCCCACCCCCCATTTAAAAATGAAAATATAATTAATATAACATAAATTCATTCTTTTAAAGTGTACCCACAATTCAGTGGTGTTTAATACACTCACAAAGTTGGACAACCACCATCACTATCTAATTCTAGAACATTTTTATTATCACCAAAAGAAACTATGCATTAGCTCCCCTTACCGCCCAGCCCCTCAAAACCCTAAACTACTTTCATAGTTTTGTCTTTTCTGGACATTTCATATAAATGGAATTGCACAGTATGTGGCCTCCTGTGTCTGGCTTTTTACACTTAGCATAATGTCTTTTTTTTAAGATTTATTGTTTGAGACAGAGACAGAGAGAAGGGGGAGGACCCAGAGCAGCCTCCATAGCTGCACATCATCAGCCTTCAATGTGGGTTTGTTCCATACAGGTGGGTGGGGGGCAGCTTAGGGTGGGAACTACGGCAGGGGTCCTCTGGCATGGGAGGCACACCCCCTCAAGCCAGGGGTCAAATGGGGGTGGGGGGGCAAGAACTAAACGGGTACTCCTGCATGGGAAGCATACCCCAGTTTAGTACATGGGTCCGCACGGGCTGCAAAGTAAGTGCTTAACCTACTTAGCCATCCCGGCTTCCCTGAATGTTTTCAAAGTTCATCCGTGCTGTACCATGTGCAATTTGATATTAGCTGATAGTCTGAACAAAAAGGTCTGTGTCTTTGAGCTAGCTTTCTTCATATAGGAGAGCTGGCTTTAGCTTTGTTCATTTCCAAAAGTAAATAGGAAAAACCTTACTCAGAAGCAGTTCCATACTGATGTTCTTTCAAGAATCAACAACCTTTCCCTTTCTTTCCTAGCTCCTTAAGCCTCTCTTCATAGACAATTACTCTTGGAAAAATCTGGAGTATGTAGTGGCTACAGTTCAGAGGGACTTTTAAAAGTGTTCACTCAAAACTTCATCTCAGCTCCATTATGTAAGGCCTCTCTGCTTTCTTTGAGTTGGCTTCTGTGATATGTGGGAAAAAAGGTTGTTAGGGTGACTAAAATGCTTTAGTATGAGAAGTGCTAATCCAGACTGCAGGGTTTAGTGTTTGTCCCGGTGAGTAGCTCAGTTTGAGATTTCAGGTAAAGGGAGAAAGGGAAGTTGGGACAAACTCCTCTGTGTGTGCCAAGTTGATTGGCAAAAGTACTTGTCATCTTTTGCAACGCTTGGGAAAGCAAGATCCAGATAGAGGCAGAACTATGGACATTCTTATTGATGGGGTAAAGCTGATTTCTTCACTCTTACATGTTTCACATGGCCACTATTTATGCCAAGAACAAACTCCCTGTGGGCTCAGGTATGGGGCAAACTGAGCCAGGCTGTATAATCCTTTGGCAGGTTTTTGAGAGGAAATTGGCAGCTATGGGCAGTTGGCTTCTACGCTATGAGTCTTCATTTGTTTACTTACTTTACCAACATTAAGGTCATGGTTGGGTCCTGCCCGAGTTTATAAACAGGGAACTGTATGTACAATGTGTAAATGAAGTTAATTGTACAATAGAGCACAGCACATTGAGGATCTCTTAAGTGTTCAGTGTGAGAAAAACGTGTGGGAAGATGTGTGGGTGGCATAAGGTAAGATAAAGAGACATATGCGGGAACCAGGACACAGAGAGGACCATATTGAGAAGTTTGGACTATGTATCCTGTAGGTAGTTGAATTATTTTAAGAGGGAAAGCTGTGAGACAGTATTTTATTTTTTATTTTTATTTTTAATTTTTGTAGTAGAGCACCCTTGCTTGGGTGTGTGAAAGGAATTCAACAAGGAAGAATTGGCAACTGGCAGGGCAGCTACGAGACCATTTGTATTAGAAGATGAGAACATGGATTGAAGCAATGGGGGTGATTTCAGAGCTATTTCTGAGGTAGAGTCAGAATTGTGTCCCTAAAACTTTACAACGTACTGTGCCTCAGGTAAAGATACTATTTCACTGGTAATTCAGATTGACCTAAACTATTGCTAGGACAGTTTTAGACCAGGGGAGGAACCCTGGTACGGAGGCTGTGTTTCGAGACAAAAGACATCAAAAGATTTTTAGATTGCAACTGTGTTTTTTCTTTAGAAGCGCCCGGTTACCTTTAAAACAAAAATTTATTTGCGAACAACTTCTAGAATCACCATACTTTCCTGCTAGACAGTGGAAATATAGTACTTCCGCCACACTCAAGATGGCTGTACCGCCGAACCAGACTTCAATACTGTAAGTTCTAGGTGGTCCCGCCCCCCACAGGCCACTTCCGCCACTCTCTGAGCCGTGGGGCGCGTTTACATCTTTGCGGCTCTCAAGATGGCCCGTCTTCCTCCTACTTTTAATTGGCGGGATCCCTCTAGTCTTCTGTCGTCATGGGCAGGCGGAACTTCTATTTGATCGACAGCTGTTTTGATCAATGGACGAAGGGTAGGGACCAATGAAGCGCTGGAACTGGAGAACCTCCCGCGTTTGGGTGGGTGTTGAGGCTGGGGCGGGGTGGACGGTAACCGGAAGCAGGAGGAGAGAGTGAAACAGGAAAAGAAGGGAAGAAGGAAGAAGAGAGAAGAGGAGAGGGAGCAGGAGGGAGGTGGCGGCGCCCTGGCGGAGGAGCAGGAGCAGGAGGGGGATGGAGAGGAGAAGACTCCTTGGTGGCATGGCGCTCCTGCTCCTCCAGGCGCTGCCCAGCCCCCTGTCAGCCAGGGCTGAGCCCCCGCAGGTAAGGGGGAGGGGGCGTCCGGGCCAGGCTGGGGGCCTGGGGGGCGTCGCGGCCAGCCTGGGGGCCTGGGGGGCGTCGCGGCCAGCCTGGAGGTGGCTGAAGGAGTGTTGTTGCCACGAGTTGAGGGATCATGAGAGGGGCATTCATGTGGAGTGAACAGGACCTAAGGGGGCGTCGGTGTTTAGCTGAGGGACACCTGTTTTGGTGTCAGGGAGGTGGCAGAAGCGAGTGAGGCCTTTGAGATCGCAGTTAGGTCAGGTGGGCTGGGGTGATGCCAACCTGGGGCACATGAGGTTCATTCGTGTCCTCCGGTGGAGCAAGTCTCCAAGGCAGCAATACCGCGTGTATGTCTGTACAGGTCCGGGTACGTGGGCTATGGAGCTGGCCTGAGAAGGAGGAGGGGCCGAGAGGATATTTATTTCAGGCTGGACAGGGGAAAGTTCTGAGGGCATCCTTTTTAATGGTGTTGGAGTTAAGTGGTTGGAGGCAACCTCTTGGAAGGCAGGTGGGATGAAGTAGACCCGGACCCCTCAGAAAGAGAGCCGACTTGATTTCTAATAAGCTAGGCTGGCTGCTCTGGGAAAGCCAGTTACGGAGGTTGATCTGAGCCCGCTCAAGGTTTTTGAGCAAAGCGTGGTGCTGATGCCAATACGGGCGGCAAATGGGGCACCCGGCTTTTCTTGCTGGGTAGCTTGCTTTTTATGTCCAGAGAAGTTAGCGTGTGCTGATTCCAGCTCTTGCTGGCATTTCAAAACCCTAATGGGAGTGTTACTCCTGGTGTCAAGTTGGGTGGGGTGCAGTAGGGGGACTCACCCCTCCTTCCTTTGTATTCGGCAAGGCTTTATTTTACCATTCTATTTTCTTCACTTTCTGTTCTCTGTCTTTTCAGAAAGACACACATCCCCGCCCACCTACCCACCGGCAAGACGGCAGAGTCTAAACAGCTTAGCATTTGAACTTTGTGTTGTGATCAAGACTAGTAGCAGAGTACCAGCAAAAATACATTTTTCCCTTGGAGTTTATGGACTGCCTTTTAACATAATGTGTGCATCTTCATTTTGCTCATTGGTATCTTCTATTTTAAAAATTAGTTTTTTAAATGACATGAAATTCATATAACAAACTATTTAAAACCATTTAATCACTTTAAAGTGAACTACTCTGTGGCATTTAGAACATTCACAGTGTTGTGCAATCACCACCTTTATCTAGTTCCAAAACATTTTCATCACTCAAAAGGAAACCCCCTACCCATTAAGCAATTCCTCCCTATTCCCCTCTTCCCCCAGCGCTGGCAGCCACCAATCTGCTTTCTGTGTCAAACCTAATCAGGATATTTCATATAAATGGAATCCTACAATATATGACCTCTTGTGTCTGGCTTCTTTTACTCAGCATAATGTTTTCAAGGTTCATCCACATTGTAGCTTGTATGAGTACTTTATTCCTTTTTATGGCTGAATCATATTTCATTGTATGGCTATACCACAGTTTGTTTATTCACTTGTCTGTTGAAATATCCTGTTGTTTTTAACACCCCCCCCAAGAGTATATTTTATTTAGAAATAACATGTGAAAGTAATAGAACTGATTTTCTGGCTCAGTGTATTTCTTTTTCTAGGTTTGGATCCTTCTGTTTTAGGCTTAGTTGGGGTTCTTTATTTTCCCAGGTAAAATCATAAATGGCAGGAGAAAGAAATTTTCTTTGTTAGAAAAGTTATAACTCTTTGGACGGGTAAAGTTAAGATGTATAGATGCTGACAGAACAAAATCTACAACAAACTGTTGCTTTTCTTTTGCATATGTCTGTTTCTATAAATATCACTAAAGGCTGTTTTCCAATACTCAATAAATAACATTGCTGGAGGGTTGTTTAGGAACCTTGGAGACTTTGGAGATGGATGCCCTGGCCCTGTGGAGTGCTCCCCCCACCACCACCCCCCTACCCCCCAATGGAGAGCAGTGGTGGGCCTCTGAGCCAACAGTGGGAAACAGGTCCATTTCTTTAGCAAGAGAAAGGATGGCAGGTAGAGGTTCCTTACCACTTCATGCAAGCCTGGGAGGTGGTGAGAAGATATGGGAGAGAATCTTCAGTGTCGTGCCCTAATTGTAGTCTCTGTTGAACAGAGGCCATTTTCTTATCATTTCTCTGGCACTTCCAATACTTATTTTGGGGACAGGGTGACTTTTGTACTTTGTTCTATTTGGATGGATGCTAGCACTGACCAGCAACTAATTTATTATGTAGTTACAGTTTCTGTAGAGAAGGGAAGGTTTTGTAATGTGTAGTCTCCCTCTTCCTGACCCTTACCCCCATACATTTCTACTCCCACCTCATACTCCTGTCTCCTATCAGAGAACACTAACCTATAGTGAGACTTTTGAAATTTTAACATTTGAAATGGAAGTTATTATATATATATTAACTGAATCTACCACAGTTTAGTCAATTTGGTTTTTGGTTTGGTTCTTGTTGATTTTTGACTTGTAGAAATCAGTAAAGACAAACAAATTCACAGACCTTTTTGGCATAGGATGTACTTCAGGTACTCACTGTCATTTCAAAAGTGGCTTCCAGCTAACTCTGAATTGAGGACTCTCTGTACCTGTTTCATATTAAAATGGTGTGGGTACCTCATTACATTTTTCTCCTTGAAACGACTCTATTAAATACAACCTTTTTTACATATGCATTTAACATTAGAAATACATGATATTAGGTGGCTTGCTTTCTCTCTTACCAGCTCTGCACTCCAATAGACATATGTTGCCATACTAGTCCAGGGAAGTCCATTAGCTTAGCTCACTTCTGTGATTAAGAATTTAGACTTAGAGATAGCTCAAAAGGTTGAGTGCTTACCTTGCAACAGTGAGGTCCAGGGATCAAATCCTGTCTCCATCTGGGGCCATATAAACCCATATGCTGAACTGCGGTGCAACTGTTGCGGGAGGCCCCCATTTTGGTTTCTGCCCCTTGTGGCCCGCATCCATCTGTGTGGAATGAAACTGTCGCAACTAATGATGTACAACTATTGAGACTGCTCCGGGCCATCCCACCTTCTCTTTCTTTCTCTTTCACTCTCTTTCACCTTCTGTCAATTATAAAATAAACCTTAAAAAAAAAAGATTTTAGACTTAACTCTCCTGTAGGTCACTGCAACTCAGATATGATTCCTTGGCTCCATAAAGAATAAAAAAGAAGGGGAAGCCAGGATGGCTCAGTGGGTTAAGTGCTCACTTTGCAGTCCCAGGGACCACGGATCGAATCCCGGTCCTGGCCCATGTGGACCCATATGCTGAACTGGGGAGTGCCCCCAGTTCGGTTCTCAATGGGGCGAGACCCCGGCCCAGTTCCTCCCCTGTGCAGCCCCGCGCCCACCTGTGGAATGAAACTCTGTGGAAAAACCAATGATGTGCAGCTATGGAGACTGTTTTTGGCCCTCCCCCTTCTCTCTGTCTCTGTCTCTCAAAAACAATAAAAATAAATCTTAAAGAAAAGACAGTAGAGTCTCCGAACAGTAAGGCCTTGGCATTTGTCTCTTCCAGTTAAATTATTATTGTGATACATAGAATTTCTTTGTTTCTATTGTTGGTTAGATTCATCCAGAAAAATCTGACTATATTATTTAAAATAAAGTTTTAGTAGAAAGTCTTTTTCCATAAAGTGACTCAGCCAGTGGCCTGAGCACAAGTCTCCTGAGACTCAGTCCTTACCTTTTCTCTGGCCTGCATAAAACTTTGAGTTGGATGGGGGGGTGCTAGTTCCTGCTATTTTTTACATACCTCTCAATAGTGTACCTGTTGTCTCCCTACCTTTACTTACCTCTGTATCCCCAGTTTTCAGTCAAGAAGCCCTAGTTTACTCTTTTTTCTTTTTTAAAGATTTACTGGTATTTTGAGAGAATGTGCGAGAGAGGGAAGAGAGAGAAACAGAGAAGGGAAGGCCCAGAGCAGTCTCCATAGTTGTACATCATTAATTATGACATGATTTCATTCCACACAGGTGGATGTGGGGCCGCCTGGGTGGGAACCTAACAAGGGGCCCCCTGCATGGGAGATCAGAACCTTCACCACTGAGCCATCCCTGTGGTTACAAGTTGTGCCGCAGTTCAGCATATGGGGTTTCATGGGCCGGGGCCTGGAATCAAACCCTGGACCTCACAATTGCAAGGCAAGCACTCAACCACTGAGCTATCCTGGCATCCCAAACACTCTTTTCTTTTTCTTTCTTTTTTTAAAGATTTATTTTTACTGTTTTTGACAGAGAGAGAGAGAGAGAATGAGATACAGAGGTAGAGAGAAGAGAGAAGGGAGAGGGCCCAGAGCAGTCTCCATAGTTGCACGTCATTGGCTTTTCCACATAGTTTCATTCCACAGGTGGGCACGGGGCTGCACAGGGCACGGGGCTGCACAGGGCAGGAACTGGGCTGGGGTCTCACCCCGGTGAGAACCGAACTGGGGGCACTCCCCAGTTCAGCATATGGGTCCGCACAGGCCGGGACCGGGATTCCATCCTCGGTCCCCGGGCTGCAAAGTGAGCACTTAACCCACTGAGCCTTCCCAGCTTCCACTCTTTTTTCTTAAAAATATCATTTCAG
>PVKE010037928.1:0-15669 GCA_004027555.1 Craseonycteris thonglongyai
AAAAAAAAAAAAAAAAAAAAAAAAAAAAAAAAGAATGATAGAGGGGAAATACCATGTGACTACGCAGAACTGATTATATCCAGATACATCTAATGTAACAAAACAATATTACAGTGCAGGCAAAATTTATCAGCCCACTCTCATTAAACAACAAATAGACATCTGAATCTTTGTTGGACTAGATTTATGTTTCCCTTTCCTTTTCAGTTCAGTCCTTAGTTGTCAGTGCATAATTGATTGACATACAGGAGAAAGCATCTTGCATATGAAAATTATATTACCTTTTGTGACTAAGCATAACACTATAAAATAAGAGATGGTGGTTTGTGTTACCTATGTACTTGCATAGTGCAGAAGTCTCCCAGACAGATATAAGGTTTAAGTCATCATTCTGCCAAAAGAACTGCTTAATGTTTATATTCTTTCCACCCAAATTCTAATCTCATGGTCCGGTCACCTGACCTAAAGTATCCACATGTAACTACATTTCTATGAAGATATAGCATGAAGATAACTGAACAATGTATTGTATATGCAGTTAACTATACACTGTCTTAAATGTATGTAGACTATACATTGATTCTGGCACCAATTTCTAATCTCTTCTCACTGTGAAATAATTATCTTCAACCAGTGTGGTTAAGAGAATAGCTCTGATCTAGGTCTATGCTTAATCCTCTTCACTGCCAATTGCTCAGAAATAGTAGCTGGTGTTAAAACAGACCTTGGTGAGTTCAGGGAAGCAGAATGGAGGACAATTAAAAGTTGGCAAAATAATAAGTGAGAGTTACACATGATTAATGCAAGTAGTAAGTGACAACAAGGAAATGCTTTTGCAAACATTTTTAAAATACTGCTATTGTACACATAATCAAGGCAATCACAACCTATCCTAAGCATGTAACACTTCTGAAGAGAAGGCAGCAGAGACTGGGGAGTTTTAAGAGGCTCTAGAGTGGTTAATGGAAGGAATTAGCACAATTCAGAAAAGACATTAATTAGGTCAATCTGCAGTTTTGAAAAACTTTAGCACCTCTTCAACTTTATTAGTGAATAAATAACTCCAGTTACTGAACAATAGACAAAGGTTAATACAAAAATGGGAGTTGTTTAAAGCCAGCTTAAACTACAATAAGAATAGAAGTCTGTGAATTATAAAAACAGACATAAAATTTTTTTATAAAGAGTTCCACAGCATAAATCTTAGCTAAAATGAAGAGACTACCCAGTGATATTGAGCCTAAAGAGAGAGATTGTATAACTTCTCTAAAGAAATTGTTTAACTTGTGTTGGGTATGAATTGGCTCAATAATACTTGGGAATACGAAGCATCCCAATGATTTGTTGATATTTAAATTAAATTAATTCCAGCACCAGTTTATTTAATCAGGGTGGGGTGTCCTATTTTAGGAACCTCTCTTTTGACCATTACGGCACCCAAGAGATTTATGTGTGATGCCTCAGAACAGGAAAAAGACCTGTCCCTTAATTTCATGGCTGTTCCCATGGTCATTGCTCCTTCTACTATTTACAATAGTCATCCCTGGTTATCCAGTATCAAGCAATGCTGTCCCAGAAAGGGCAGAGTTGTCCTTCCCAACAGTCCCACAAAAACCTCTGTAGGAAGTCCCAAAGTCTATGGGGCCTCATGAAGCAAGTAAAAAACTTTTACCAGATGTTATAATGTTTGGCAATCATGTATTGCAAGTAACACTTGATTTGTTTTGCAGATACCTGGGATTATATGATTCAAAATGCTGCTTGTTTCAAAAAACAGGATACTCTATTCAACAAATTCTTCTAGGGGAAGCTGGGATGGCTCAGTGTTAAGCTCTCCCTTTGCAGCCCCAGGGACTGAGGATCAAATCCTGGTCCCCAGCACATGTGGACACGTATGCTGAGCTGGGGTATGCTTCCCATGCTGGAGGCCCCCAGCCCAGTTCCCTCCCTGTGAGGCCACTGCCCACCTACGTGGAACCATGTTGAAAACTGATGACATACAATTCTGGAGACTGCTCTGGGCCCTCCTCCTTCTTTCCATCTCTCTCTGTCTCTGTCTCTCTCTGTCTCTGTCAAAAACCTTACAATAAATCTAAAAAAACTTCTTCTAAATTTGTATAATCATTAAAATTCTTGTTGTTATACAACAATCAACAATCAATCAAATAGCAAGATGTTATGCTCACTATTTTGCCAATCAATATGGATGTGTCACATGCACTCTACCTTACAATGATATAAAAATCAGAATTTATATTCAAGAGCTAAAGGTTCTCCCTCAACACAAATAATTTCTGATTGTGTTCTAAGTAATGTGGCTGATGAGAGAGAGAGAGAGAGAGAGAGAGAGAGAGAGAGAGAAATAAAGAAAGAAAAAGAAAAGTAATTATAATTTTCTATGATAACTGTCAAGTTGCCATAAAAGGGATCCTTTATGAAGGACAAAGCATGTTAGCTGACTTGAATTTTCCAGGACGGTTTTCTACCTCCCTCACATCTGTTTTAAGATTTGCTATGTGGAACTCCACACAGTTAAACAGTCACAGAGTTTGATCAGCTTTAGCACAGAAATTATGTACATCTTCCAACACTAGAATTTCCAATGGAGGTAGCATAACATGATTGGGAATCTGTAAAGAGAAAGGGCTGAGGGCAAAGACGTTTGATGATATTCTTTCAGATTTATAGACAAGTTTTCAGTAATAAAGATTAGACACAAGATTCTAAACTTCTTTAGAAGGACATAATGAAAGGATTTGTTTTTCTAAAAGAGTAGCTAAAAAGACTTACAATCATCACAAATTTTAGTGACAACTTTAGTGGTAATTGTAGAACTTCCCAAGATCAAGGGCTTTGTAATCAATTTCTATGTAGTTCTGCTTAATGCATATGATGTTCTTAAATATTAGGCAATTAGTGCCTCACTGCTTCCTTGCACTTGTAAATAGACTCTGCCTAACCCCAACACTATAAGACAAAGTATCAGAAACAAAAAATAGTGGGGTTTGATCACCTCAATATGTTAGTCACATACAAATGTTGAAATAATCCCTGCAAATTCATCAGTTCATCCAAGTGTCTTGCCTGGTTTTGTTCACTCAGGACACCAAAATATTGATTACATGGTCAGGTAGATAAAGCAATTCAGGAATCACAAGTAACGATCCCTGAAGCATTTTTAATTCTAAGTTGGGACTGTATTAAAAAGACAGAAGGACTTAAACCACATTCAGTATGAAAATTTGATTCCATTTACTTCACACACTTGTAGACAATAAACTATAAAAAAAGAAAGAGTGATTCTGGAATCAATGTCCAGTTCTTCCTCACTATAAAACCAATGATAACCTTACCAGAATGATTAAGAGAATATAGCTCTAGTCCAGTTTGGATCCTCTTTAGAGCTTTGCATTTCCCTTCCCCTTTATATTTTCTGATAGGTGCCTAGTTTGAGGCTCTAGTCAGATCCTGAGAATGACAAAGTAATACTGAAGCTCTTTGTCGCCCTGAGAGAGAGCTCTGTGCCTGGGCAAAAAGCATTAAAAAAGGGGGGGGCTCTCATTTAAATGGGGATTCATAAAAATGTAGGTGAAACAAAAAAAGGGAATAGGAAGAAGTTATGTCCTAATGGGACACAAAAGAGTCTCCAAGCCTGCAGCTCACTGGCCTTAAATTCAATTTTCTCACTCCATTCATCTCTGCTCTAAAAGAAGTAGGAGCACTCACAAGTGACAACAAAGGGAGCCTCCATTATTGCAGTATCTCAAATTTTTTATCTTGTTCTTGCCCAATACTGCTATGGAATCTAAGTTCTGTAGGCAGCGGCTGTATTTTTCTTTAAGTCATAGCAATGGGAATATTCAAACCTCTGTGTGTGTGGGGGGGGGGGGAGGACACGGACACCATGATACTATCTATGTAATACTAATATGTACCTCCTCAGGGTAACAGGGGCCCTAGGAATTCCCAGTGGGTCACTTCTCACCCAGAGCTCTGAGGGTTACAGTAACACATGCTCAAAAGCCGATGGACAATTTTTATATTCTAGAAAGTATCCTCATGCTTGGAAATCCAAAGTTATTGAATTCCTTTTAATCCATAAAATTCAGTAGCTCTAGGAGGGCCACATTCTTGCTTTATTTGTAGCCCAGGCTTATTACAGAGTCCATTTTCTCTTTCTTAACTGAAGTTAATACCAGTAGTTTCTGAAAGTAACACCAGATGTTCCTGATCACTTTTTTCTTGCTGGTTAATTATCACAATGATGTGAACCTATCTAAGGTCTACCTGTGAGTTTGTCCTCTGTCAATTACAAAACTAAGGCATCACTGAAATGAGATAACATATCTGAGTTCTAGAAATCAGTACCCATTGAGGCTGTAAAGGATCCAGGAGAGGTGACTGGACATCTGCAGCATTTACATCTACAGTCTTGGGCAACAGCCAATGTTGAGGACAGTCCCTCTGACAGGGCAGTGAGGAGCTTCCTTACCTATCCATGTTGGGTTGGGTCTGTGGAGGTGCCATCATACAACTAGCCAATTCAAGGACTCCTTGATGATTCAAGCTGAGATCATCCTATTGAAGATTTCAAATTTTCAAGGAAAAATGGACAGGAAAAAATATGTAGGTATGTATACATGTATGTATGTATGTACCAGTGTGTGTGTGTGTGTGTGTGTGTGTGTGTGTGTGTGTGATGGCTATTTTCCATGTGCTAGGAACTAGGCTAAGCATTTTTCAAACATTATGCCACTTAATCTTTCCTACAAACTGGAAAGCAAGAGTGACTTTCATATTACTCCATAATAATTACAACACTGGAACTTACAAATTAATTGAAAGGACACTTAACTTATTCATACCCCTCTAGTCATAATGCCATACCAGTACATACACTGGCTGAAAAGTGAGGCTTAGGAAAACTAACCTGCCTGAGACATATGGCTAGAAAATAGCCAAGTCAAGATTTGAAAACAGATCTGCCTGATTCCAAAGCTTGAGATTCTTTTCTTTTTACTGTACCATGCTTGCTTCTGTTAGAGTGACCAGTTCCAAACCAGGAGGCTTCCGGTGATCATTAAGATGCTGGATGACATGTTATCAATGAAGATACCATGCTGAACACTCAGAACATCACCTGTGTGAGCATTGTGTTTTTTATCTTTTTATAGTACTTCATTGAAAAACACTTTTAAGGTCTTTACATTGTCTACAGATTTAAAATTCTCTGGCTATGGCCTCATAGCTTCATAATCCATAGTAAACTCTACCAGTCCCATAGATCTTATACTCCAGTCACTGTCAGCACCAAGCATATGCCCAAATGTACTTGTACTTTTTTCTGTCTTTATCTTTATTTATGCTCTGTCTGAGCCAGAAATGTCCTCTAACCTTCACCTAAGGCTAGAGGTATAGTTCAACCTTGTACCTCTTTCAACGATGAATTCAAACTTGTCCCCATACTAAGAAATTAATTTGCCTTCCGTTATCACAATCCTTGCAAGGGGCAGCTCAGTGGGCCATGTGATCCCACCTTTCTGCACATTCATGACCTTCACCGATGGCTGACCCAAGGCCAGTTTATGCATCAACTGGTTAGTAACCAACCAGGACCCTTCCTAAATATAGAGACTGTGATTAAATGGTACTGAATACTATACACAAAAGGTCCTGTCAGGCTAGGACTTCTAACACTAGATGGTCAAGAAAAAGTAGAGGAAGTCAGCAGAAGCAGAGAGGGGATAAAGAAAAACAGTGATAACAGGAATCAGAGATGGCTTCTGCCATATTTTCTCTGCCTTAGCCTCCATTTGCCATGAAGCCTGGGGTTTATTTTTATTTCATATTCTTTCAACAGCCACTCCTTTACCTGAGTAAGCCTGAGTAAGATTACTCTGAAAAACAAGAGTCTTGCACAGAGAACAGGTTTCTCTGCTCACTGCTTAAAATTTAATATCTTCCTGGTTGGCATTTACTAACCGTTTTATTTATACTTCAATTTTGGCTTTTTTTTTTTAACCTTATCTTCAATTAATGTTAATTCTGCATATATCTCTCTCCTCATTTTTCCTCTTGACTAAGTCCGTTCATCTTTCTCTCCCTTAGCACTCTGTGGAACCTAGAACCAACTAGATTCTTAACAAATGTTTATTGAATAGGGTAATGCTTGATAATGTCAGTAACTATATCATTGACAGAGCCTTGTGAAACTATATTAGTGACATGCTACAAAAGGTTTTACCATCACTGCCACTCCCACACGTAACGTATCTTCTCCTTAAAAGGGACAAAGAAGAAAAGGGGAGCAGAGATGTTTAGCTGATCATCCTAGATTTGTGCATCTTTCTACAGTGTAGAGTGGTTGCTGCCCAATAGCATCCCAGCCAAAGACCATATTTTCCAGCCTTCTTTACATAGTTAATGTGTAGTTCCTCCCCATAGAACATAATAGAAACCTCCTCCAGACCAAAGTAAATAATAAGTGATTATGAGGACTGCGCAACCTGGAAGCAGCCTGAGTCCTTGAATATTCCCATAGAAGGCTACTAATCGGGAAACCTTCTAATGGACTGTGACCAGAGCAAGAAGTGAACTTTATTGAGTTAAATTACTGGGATTTCAGGGTTTATCTGTTACAGTAATTGTTCTTAGTTAAACAATTAAGAAGAGCACTATCTTATTTTATCTTAGGGTTAGAGCAGCCATGTCCAATCTGCAGCCTAGACAGCTTTAAATGCAGCCCAACACAAATTCATAAACTATCTTAAAACATTATGAGATGATTTTTTTTTTGCAACATTTTTTCTTTAAAGAAAAAAAAGCCATTAGAGTTATTGTATTTATGTGTGGCCCAAGACAATTTTTTTTTCCCATTGTGGCCCAGGAAAGCCAAAAGATTGGATACTGCTGGATTAGAGTATTCCATTTCTTCTAGTCTTTTGCTGTCTTTTATGGTATCAATTTAATTGACTTATTGAATGACAAAGTTTCTTCATCACCGTTTTTAAAAATTTTAGTGGGCCCTTTTTACATTTATTTCCACATATTTCTTTATAATATATTCTTGATGTTTACAATGGCATCTTAAGGGAAGGATGGGGAGTAAAGGATAAGATGTGGAACCAATGATTTCTCTGAGTTTGATTCGACTCCTAGAGACCTTTGCTGGCATGTGGAAAATTAAGATTACCTGACTAAAGGTGATCTGGAATTTTAATACAGTTTCTGGATATCAGTCTGATGGAAAGCAACCTTCATCTCACGAAACCTGCAACCTATACCCTTGATTCATCGAGCAGAATGTGAATGTTGCCCTTTTATATTTTTGTCATTAATATGTTGATTTTGATTCAACCAAAGAGGCCTCACTAAAGGGGTTCATCACAAACTTCACATACAGAGCAATCCTACAATATGTCTTCAAAAATGAATCACAAAATTGTGGTTTTAAGACAGATGGTACAGCCACATAATATAAGTAAATTAGTAAGTAGTAGTGCCCTTGTGAAGAAATTTATTTTTATGAAATTAAAACCTTCAAATGATGATTAAGGTGCTGCAGAGAAGCATGCCTTGGATAAACTCCCAAGTTTATCAGATGCTCTCATGCATTGGCATGTGTCTGGATCCCACAGATCATTAGGAGCAGAGTGTGCTTTGGTTCAGGGCCCTAATTTGGTTTGCACTTAAACCATAAAGAATTGCCCTTTGCATATTGATCTATGAAAACTCATCTATGGATATCTCACTCTATCATATTTCTCAATATAAACCAAAGCCATAATTTTAAGCACTAAATTGCCTAAATGTCTCAGATGAAGCTTATATTCAAATGTTTGCTAGTAACATTTAAACATAGTAATAATAATTAACATTTATTAGGCCAGAATAGATAACAGACTTTGTGTTAAGTAGTTAAGTAGTTTCCATTTGTTATCTCTCTAATTTTTACAGTAATTGTATGAAGGTGTCCTGTGATCAGTGCCAACTCAGAGCTGAGAAAAACAAGGCTTACAGAGGTAAATAACTTGCCCAAGGTCAGAATTATAAGTCAGGATCAGAACCACCAACGAGAAACAAGGTGTTTTCTAAATCCAGTGCTTTCATTATCTTTAAAAAGAAATAACCTTGTATTAATACATGTCACTACATCTGTGATGTGGGAAAAAAATTAAGTACAGAGAAGCACACATGAAAAAATTACGTTTCTACCACTTACAAATCACCACTGTAAGACGTTAGAGCAAATTCTTCCAGATCTTAATCTACATACACATACTTATTTTTACCAAAATGAAATTATATTGTCACTTAGTTTTTAAATCTGACTTTTTAGTCAAGAGGTATTCCAGTAAAATTTCTGATCTAAACCTGAGACTGTATTTCCCCAATGATCCAAAAATGTCCCTTATAGTTGATTTGTTTAAATGAGTGGTGTGCAACATTTTGGCTTCCCTGCACCACACTGGATAAAGAATTGTCTTGGGCCACACATAAAATACACTAACACTAACAATAGTTGATGAGCTGAAGAAAGATGCAAAAAAATCTCATGATGCTTTAAGAATTTGTGTTGGGCCTCATTCAAAACCATCCTGGGCTGCAAGTTGGCCATTCAGGGTTTACCCCGCCCTTTTCTTTTTAACGAAATAAATTTGTTGGTGAGACTAGATTAATTGTCCTACACAATATCTCATTTTCTGTATTTACTGCATCATGCCTTTTAGCTTGTTGCTTTATACCTTGTTAGTTGTGAATGAGAGATCAGAGATAGTAACAAGAGTTAGAATTTCAACCTATGACCAAGTAAGAATGTATCTTTGGATAAAATACTTCATTTTATGAAGTCTTGGTTTTCTACTCATAGGAAATTGTGAAGATTACATATGATAGTGAGTGCCTAACAGTAAACTCAACAAATATTAGCTAACATTAGAGGGAAGTCACACTAAGGTAGTACATGGTAAAACAGAATTTGTTTTTAAATCAGTGACATATATGATTGATTAGATATGGGTAGAAAGAGAGCCTCCAATAAATATAAACCTTCAAAATACTCTGCTTGCTTAAGGGAAGTGCTTAGTTTTAAAATTAATTCCACAATATTATTATGTATAAGACCACTCAAATTTTAAAAATATATATATATATGGAAAAACAGAAGTAGTGAGCACCTGTTGGATTGTTTTCTCTTTCTTCCTCTCTAGAATCTGCCTTCTCTGCTCACTGGCTAGGACCTCATTGGGAATGCCTGCACTACACTAACCTGGCCACAACTGATTGGCTGAAATGCAGATTCCTACCCAATCAGATTCTCTCCTGAGAGTGTAGAATTAGGACTAAGGAATTCCAGGCTGGTTTGGGCTGGTCCAATGGATGGAAAAGATGTTATAACTCAGGTGCTTTGGGGCAACGATCTTCTGCCACATATTTAGAATAATAGCTAAAACTATTCTGCAGAAGCAGAAGCAAAAGGCAAATTTCCTGAAAGAAGCAAAGAGTAGAGATGATGAAAAATATTTTCTACATTTCCAATATATTTTCTTGTTTTGTTTGTTTCTTGTCTCTTCCTAAACTGTGGAGTCTATGAGATGTCCCTGAATTCTTACAATAATGCAGCTTTTTTGTGTTAGGGTTCTCATAACCAAATACAGCAGTAAATGTATTCAGACCACTGGGAAGATACATATGTGCGTGTATGTGTACACACACACACACACTTCGTTCTATAATTTGATAGTACACAGTTCCATTGTAATGTTTTTTACAATCCTATTAGAAGGGTTATCACATTTTTAGCTCTTGGCTAGCAAAGAGTCCGAAAATGAAAATGATATAGGCAAATATGATTATTTCAAAAGAATGTTTAAATTAACACAAATTTCCATTAACAAAAAATACAATTTTATATGACATAAGAAAAGAGCCAAGATATAGAAAATTGTTCTAAGACAAGATACCATTCAAGCACTAAGAAAGATTTTTTTTTTAAGTCAATGCTTAATGGTAAAGTAATGCCTACTAATCAACATTCTTTAAAATAATTAGAGAATATTAACATCTAATCAGTATTATGAAGCCAAGCAAAAAGTTTTACATTTCTTAAATAAAGCAGAATGGTAATACTTCCAGGGAGGCAAATATCTAGAAATCAAATTCATATTTTTCACTAAATACATAGTTCAAATGAAAAAAGCAAAATAGCCTCAAACAGCTATTGACTTGGAGATTGCTTGAATAAAATTCTTTCTAACTAAGAATACAAAGGCTGTCCAGAAAGTACCCAGCCATTTAATATAAAAAATAGTGGCATTTTTGGCTGGATATTTTCTGGAGAGTCCTAGTACATCTCACACATTCAAAATGTATGAGCTAGTTCACTTCATCTTTTCTATCAAAGTATTATTCATAGTGGAGTGCTCATTAAAGGAAGTTTGTGGGTGGGGGAAGAAAATTTTCAGGCATGGTGACTCTAAAGCTTATATAATAGATGATATGTTGGAATACTACAGTTTAATATCAATCCCAAAAGCCTTTGGGGAGTTTGAGAATTAAGATTTTAGAAAGTTATTTAAAAGTCTGTAACTATAATTTTGGATTATAAAGAGCATGTAAATGTATGAGAAAAGGTAATGCCCAAATTAAAAAAAAAAAATGTTTTTAGTAAAAGCCACCCACACAATAACTTTTTTTCAATTACGTCCCTAAAAATGTGATTTCCCCAGATGTTACTGTGTCATGTGATAGAAATGCCCACCAAGATCATTGTAAAGGGTAATTCAGTGTATTCATTCAATAAAAAATTCAGAGTCTGGCAGAAGTAACACTCTGCCAGACCCAGCTCATAAAAATGGGGCAGTACTTCTGCCAGACCCTGTATGTCTCAAGTATCTACGATGTGCCATGCAAATGTTCAAGGCTCTGGGGTTACAGAAATGAACAAAGGACATCAAATCCGTGCTCTTGGGGAATTTATATTTGAGAGCAGGAAGAGCAAATATGTGAGGAAAAGGATGCCGTGGGGAAGCCAGGATGGCTCAGTGGGTTAAGCGCTTGCTTTGCAGCCCCAGGTACTGAGAATCAAATCCTGGCCCTGGCCCTTGTGGACCCATATGCTGAACTGGGGTGAGCTTCCCATGCGGGAGGCCCCCAGTTCGGTTCTCACCCCAGGTTTGGTCCCTGGCTCAACAGGGCATGCCTCCTATGCAGAAGTCCCCAGCCCAGTTCCCACCCTGTCCAGCCCCGGCCCTCCTGTGTGAAACAAAACCATGTTGAAAACTGATGACATACAACTATGGAGACTGCTCTGGGCTCTCCCCTTTCTCTCTGTCTCTTTCTGTCTCTGTCTCTCTCTGTCTCTGTCTCTCTGTCTCTGTCTCTCTCTGTCTCTGTCTCTCTCTGTCTCTGTCAAAAACAATAAAATAAATCTTAAAAAAAAAGATGCAGTGATATGAGCTATAAATAAAAGAAGACAAGGTAAAGTAAATAAAGAGAGATGTGGAAGGGAAAAGTGCTATTTTAGCTCTAGTGGTCCAAAAAACTCTCCATCATGAGGTAACAGAGAGCAGAGATGTGAGAAGTGAATAAATGAGTCATGCATCTGTCTGGAGGAATACTCTTTCAGGCAAAGTGAACACAAAATGTGCAGATCCTGAAGTGGAAGGATTTCTGTCATCTTTTAGGAGTAGGAAGGCAAATATGGGTGTGGTTGATAGCACCAGGGGCGAGTGAAGAAAATGAGATCTGAGAAGTGTCTGAGGAACAAATCATGATGGTTTTAAATTTGTCTATAAATTCTGATACTCCTTACTTCAAAAAGAGAAGCCTAATTTTTCTCCCCTTAAGTGGGGCCTAGATTTAGTGACTTGGTGTTAATGAATATATGTGACCTAAGGGATTTATATGGCTTTTGAGGATAGGTCATAAAGGGGACAGCTTGTACCTACCCTCTCTCTTGGATCACTTATTCAGGAGATAAACATATAGTGTGTTGTGAAGACACTCAAGCAGCCCAAAGAGAAGAATATGTGGGAAGAAATGGAAGCCTCCCACTGAAAACTAGCCTAACATGCCAGGCATGAGAGTGAACCCCCTCGGAAGCAGATCATCCTCAGTCAAGCCCGCAGATGACTGCAGCCCAACTACATCTTCCAACATCTGAATTGCAACCTCAAGGAAGGCTCTCAGCCAGAACCACCAAACTAAGATGCTCTCTATTGTCTGACTCACAGACACAGTGAAAGGTAATTTTTTGTTTGTTTGTTTGAAGCCACTAAGTTTTGAGATAAATTGTTATTCAGCAATAGAAAACTAATACCTAGATAATATAAGGTCTGATAGGCAATTGAAGCACTGCCACTTTCATTCTAAATGAGATGTGGAGGCACTTGAGTGTTTAATGCAGAAAAGATACATAATCTGACTTTTTAAACACATCACCCTGGCTGCTTCATGAATGTACTATAGAGGGAAATAGTAAAAGGAGATAATTTCAAGAGTTCAGATGAACAAATATATTGGTTTATATTACAGCAGTCACAAGTCAAGAAGTGGAGAGGTATTTAAATTTCGGATGAATTTGAAAGTAGAGAGCTGACTGGATTTGTTAATAGAATAGATACGGTGTGTGAAACAAAGAAATGAGTCAAGTGTGCCTCCAAGCTTTTTGGCCTGACTATCAAGAAAATAGTGAAGTTGAACTTACTGGAATCGGGACACTAGAGGCATAACAAGCTTGGCAGTTTGTTTTTAAATATGTTAAAATTAGATGGCCATTAAAAAATCAAGTAGAGATGTTAAGAAGATAACTGGATATGGAGTTTTAACTTCAGGGAGATGTAAACTTAGACATTTTGGTATATAGAAGGGAAAAAAAGGGTTATAGATATATGTGAGCTGAATTAGCTAATAAGTAAAGACAGAGAAGAAAAGACAATCAGCTGCAAGCACTGGGCCATTAGAATGTTTTGATGTCTAAGGGCTGAGAAGGAATTCTCAAAGAAGACAAGCTATGATAGAGGAAAGCACGAGGGACTGCTGTCCCAGAAACCACATGAAAAAAAATTTAGTATTGAGGAAAAGATATACTGGATCAAATACTGGTTGAATAAGATGAAAATTCATCATTGGATTTAACAATCTGTTTTTCATTTTTGTTCTTGCTTTTGTTTTTATTCTGATAAGCACTTGCAGTGGTGATATGGGCATGCAATCCCAAATAGAGCAGGTTAAAGAGAGAATGGGAGAGTTAAGAAGGTATGGTAAGCCCTAGAATAACCACTAAGAAAATAACTTAAAAAATATTTTGGAGAAATAATTAAAGAAATTGGAATGTTATACTAAAAATGTTCACTTAATACAAAAGAAAGTAGTAAAGGAAGAATAGGACAAAAAAGATATAAGACATACAGAAAATAAAAGTTAAGATGGCAGATGTAAATTCAACATATAAATATCAATAATAATATTAAATGTGAATGGATTAAATAATTCAATCAAAAGGCAGAGATTATCAGACTGGATTTATAAAACCAAAAGGTCTATCTATATACTGTCTGCAAGAGACATACATTACATACAAAGATACCAATGGATTGAAAATAAAAGAATGGAGAAAGATATATTATGCAAACAGCAAACATTAAAAAGCTGACATTATTAATATCAGAAAAAAGATAAACTTTTTAAAATTATTGCTGGTTATAAAGAGGAACAATTATTTTTTTAAAAGGGTCAAATCGTCAGGAAGATATAACAATTATACACACACACACACACACACACACACACACACACACATATATATATACACCAATCAGATCCCCCAAAATATATGAGGCAAGATATATACACACACACACACACACACACACACATATATATATATACACCAATCAGATCCCCCAAAATATATGAGGCAAGAGTTGGCAGAATTTAAGGAAAAAATAGATAACAATAATAGCTGAAGACTTCAATACCCCAATTTAAGTAATGGACAGAACAACTATATAGAAGATTGACAAAGAAATAGAAGACTTAAATGACACTAGTAAACTAAGTCTAACAGACATCTAAAAAACATGACATTCAACAATAGCAGTAAGCACATTCTTCTCATGTGTACATGAAACTTTCTCCAGAATAAACCATATGGTAGGCTATAAAATAGCATCCACATATTTAAAAGGATTAAAATCACACAAAATATATTCTTAAATCACTATGGATTGAAATTATAAATTAATAAAAAATTGGGGGAATTCACAAATATGTGAAAATGAAATATCACACTTCTGATAAGTACTGCAAGCTAACCAATGGCACCACTGGAGCTCCTGCCTAAATATGACACTTTTAAACAACCAATAAGTCAAAAAAGAAATTACAAAAGAAATTCCATAGGATATAACATGGAAAATACTTTGATATTAATAGATATACCAAAGACACTATATACCAAAACTTATGGGATGTTGATAGAGCAGTACCTAGAGGGAAATCTAAGCAATAACTTAACGGTAACTTACTAATTTATAACACTGGGGGGTGGGAGTAGACGGAACAAACTAACTCACAAGCAAGCAAAAGGAAAGAAATGTTAACAGAGGGAAAATCCGTACTAGAAATAAAGAATTAGAAATAAATAATACAAACCATGATACCAAAGGTTGGTTCCTCGAAAAGAACAAGATTGGCAGACTATCTAGACTTACCAGGCAAAATGAGAGAAAAATCCAACTAAAATTATGTGGAAATTTAAGAGACTTAGAGCCAAAACAGTCTTGAAATAAACAGAGTTTGAAGACTCTCTCTCACATCCCGATTTCAAAATTTAAGACAGTCTGATACTTACACAAAGATAGATATATAAATTAATGGAATAGAACTGAAACTCCAGAAATAAACCACATACCTATGGTCAATTGATTTTCAAGTGGGTAGTGATGCAGGAGAGAGAGAGTACAAAGAAAATTTCATATACTCTTTTCAAGAAAAGGTGCTGGGATAATTTAATACCTTTATGAAAAAGAATGAAGTTGGACCCCTACCTCATACTAACTCTAAATTAATAGAGAACTAAATGGATTAAGAAATATAAAACTCTTAGAAGAAAATATAACAATAAATTTGGTTGGATTAGGCAATAGTTTCTTTGGCATTACCCCAAAGCACAAGTAGCAACAACAAAAATAAGTAGATAAATTACACCATTAAAATTAAAAAATTGTGCTTCAAAGAATATCATTATTAAAAAAGTGAAAAGACAACCTACAATATGGAAGCAAATAATTGCAAATATATTTGGTATGAAACTTGTGTCTAGAATATACAAAGAACTTTTACAACTCATTAAAACACACACACACACACACACACACACAAATAACCCAAATAGAAACCTGGCAAAGGATATCAATAGACATTTTTCCAAAGATATACAAATGACCAACAAGCACATGAAAGGATGCTCAATATTCAACATAATTACTCATCAGGGAAATGTAAATCAAAACCATAATGAGATATCAATTTCAGTCACTAAGATGACTATAATAAAAAGACATTACAAATAAGTGTTGGCTAGAATTGGAGAACTTGCAACTCTCGAACATTGCAAATAGAAATGTAAAATGGTGCTGCCACTTTGGAAACCGTATGATACTTACT
>PVKE010037929.1:0-15664 GCA_004027555.1 Craseonycteris thonglongyai
AAAAAAAAAAAAAAAAAAAAAAAAAAAAAAAAAAAAAAAAAAAAAAAAGCACTCCTGTAATATAAATTTCTGTCCAAGTTCATAGTTTAGTTGTCTGTTTCCTAATAAGCCCTCGCATTTCATGGTGATAGTTGAATAAATCTTCCAACATGAGTGGGACATCATCAGTTTTATTTTAATGATCACTACACACACATTTGACCATCCAGCATGAACACAAATGTACAGCAAGCAGATCTACATTTGCCCACAGAACTAGACATACATGATTTTTATTCCCCACTGTGTTTTTAATTTGAAAAGTTTATGTACAGCTTTCCTACAAAAGCTGGATCTCTTGATGTGAACACTGACAGAGCTATTGTTTACTTAAGTGTGATAATGGTACTGTGGGGCTTTTGGTGTGTGTGTGTGTGTGTGTGTGTGTGTGTGTGTGTATGTTTTACTCATTATCATTTAGAGATACCTACACAAACATTTACATATTTCTCATATCACATCTGGGAGGGGGAGTGAGTAGATGGGATACAGATGAAATAAGACCCGAGTTAGTAGTTGCTAAACCTCGGTGTTGGTACACTGGGGTTTATCGACCGTTCTCTCTACTTTTGTATATGTTTAATTTTGTCTATAAAGTTTTAAGAAAACTTTTTTTAAAGTTAGACCTTTTAGACCCACATACATATATGTAAATGTTATTTAGACGTGAAGGTAAGTATAGTATTCAGCTAACCAAAATAACCAGGATTTTGAACACAGAAAAGTAGCAAAAAAGAAAATAATCACAGCAAGAAAAAGAATGGTATCAATGGCACATTTGAACTTGGTCTTCTTTTAAAAATTAAAAGTTTTTTAAAGCCCAAAAGAAACTATAATGGGCACATTTTCTCTCAAAAGCCAAAGGTATAGATATATACATCACACACCCAGTCAAATATCTACTCACTGAAAGTAAAAATGGCTAAGAACAACTGTATAAGTTACATCTATCTGCACTTGGCCTCAAAAATATTCATGGGAATCTGCAGGCTGCTCTTGCTTACCTACTGAGAGGGGCCACAGGGCAACCCAGGATAACCGCACAGAAGGCAGAACCACCTGTAACCAGCTCTTACAAATACTGTCCTAGATTAACTACAGATAGCAATGTGAACCTGATTCTAGGCAGCATTTTCTATTAGCATACAATACTGCTATTTCAATTCTTATTTTAAATCAAGAGGGAGACAGAAAGAAAGAGGTCACACTGTACAGTACCCTCCCACCTTGGCAAAGTTGAAGCCACAGTTTGAATTATCCTAGTAAGTGGTGAGATCCATTTTAGCCAATAAAATACCAGTTCTAGAACCAAAGGGTAACTGATTCAATCATTAACATCAAAATCTATGGCCACCAATACCACCAATCACCCTCCCTTGGTCCTCAACCACTGGCTACCATCCACTACCATCACCAACAGTAGCTCAACCAAAAAAACAAAAAACTGCAGTTCAAACAGAAAAGAAGAACCCTGACAGGAAGGTTTCCTTTAAAAAAAAAAAAAAATGTTTAAACCTGATACAGGCACACACACGCGCACACACACAACGATCTAAACCTGTAAAGTTACTGCATGCTAGATTTAAGCTATCATTAACAAAGCTTACACTTGATTATCTCAAACAATATCATAATAACAGCAAAAACCAAAGGGAAAGGGAAAAGTTTCCTTTAGGAATCTCAAACCCACCATATCAGAAACCAACTCCTATCTTGGTTGTGTGTGTGTGTGTGTGTGTGTGTGTGTGTGTGTGTGCACGAATGGCACAGGGGGTGGGAGAGAATAGGGAGGTAGGGGGAAGAAAAGGGGGGTTACATTTATAGAGGCCAATGACCTATGCCAGCACCAAATTTGATCCTTCCAGGTAAAGACGGTGTCCCCCTGACCCCAGAACAGTTTGCCTCTAACTCCCTCCCACCCCCCCAGAAGCGGTTGGCTGGCAGGAAAATGTGCATCTGGAAATCAACACTGCAGGTGCCCAAGGAATAAAGAAACACACACACACACACATCCAATCAAAAAGAAAAAGAAAAAAACACAAAAAAAGGAAAGGCAGACGGGCAATTGGGTGACAAGCCCTTCAGATACCAGCTAGAATTTTATTCTTTCCTTCCACCAGTGCTCCCTGGCGTACCTTTTTCTGTCCTTTAACCAAATTGCTCATGTACACACACATGTGTGTATATATATATATGTGTGTGTGCACAGATGATACTAAAATTAACCCTTTCTGTAATAAGAGCCCCGTACGGAATACAGAAGGATATTCCATCCTTTCCTCTCTGCTCTCCCCTCCTCCCTCCTTTCTCCCAACCAAGAGAAAACGCCCCCTTCCCCAGCTCCACAAAAAAAAAAAAAAAAAAAAAAAAAAAAATTTAAGGCAGGGAAGGGGGCCAGAGAAACCACAAAACCCCATCAATCTCCAGTCCCGAGGACACCCAGGAAAGGTATATACTACACAGGCACACACACCCGGACATATGGCTCTGTGGAAAAGAATACAGAGAACCGTCCACAGGCGCCCCAAACCCAGCAAAGAGACTTCCACCAGCCAAGAAGCCATGATTGGGGAGGGAGAGGAAGAAGGAGTAGGGGCACTGCTAGCCGTAGAGGGGGCGCATTGTTGTGATGCCTGAACCCCTTTCTCTCTGCCCATCTGCTGTGGAGGGGGCGCAGGGAGGGGGCGCAGGGGGAAAGACAGGCGAGAACGAGGAAACGAGGAAACCAAGCACCGCTTGGCGATTCCCTCCTGCTGCCTGTCTGCCCGCGCCCCCTGCTACCCCCAACAATAAGACCTCAGCCTAGACAGACAGACAGACCGGCCAGAGCGCGGCGGGGGAAGCAGCAGAGACGGGCGCAGCTGAGTGGGGTCGTGCATAAAGGGAAGCCGGGGGCAGGGGGGTCCCCCTTACCTCCAGCGCTTCAAAAGTGACAAAGCTGGTCATGGCAAATCCATCAATGATGTCCTCTTCGGCTGAGGTGGACTCTCTCCGCTTCCTCCGCGGGGGTCTGGGCCGGGACGGGGCGGAGGACGGGGGCTTCCCATTGTCTTCCTTGTCGGAGCCCGACGACGAGGCGAGGGAGGGCGCCCGGGTCCGGCCGGCCCCGCCGCCACCGGCCGCGCCGGCCCCCAGCCCGCCACGGGAGCGCCGCTCCCGGTCTCGCTGCGACCGCGACCGCCGCTTTTTGCGGAGTCCATGGCCCCGCGTCGGGCCATCCATGGCTCTGCCGCGCCGGGGTCTCCCCGCTCGCTGCCTGCCCGCCAAAGGCTCCGGCCGCGGCCACACGAAAAATTGACACCAACCCCTCCCTCCCGCTTCTCGGCTTCCCTCCGCCCCGAGGAGGGCGCGGGGGAGACGGCAGCCGAAAGAAGGGAGAGAGGGGAAGAAAGAGAGGAGAAAGAAAAGGGGGAAGGGGCGGAGAGAGGGAGGAGGGACGAGAGCGAGCGGCAAGGAGCCCAAGTGCTCCTCGGTGCTGCCCACGGCACCGAGGGTCTGAGATTCCTGTGAGCGGCGCCCAGCAAAGTAATGGCTGAACACACAGGTCTCCTTTAGAGGGAAAAAAAAAAACTCACCAAGCAGGCAATAAATCAGAATAGCGGAATGCTTTGATCAAGAGACTGGGAGGCTCCGGGGAGCCCTCCCCGCGGCCATTCTCCGCCGCGTCCCCCGGCCCCCGAACACGCCTGCCCCCCGAGTCAAAATGGGGTCCGAAAAAGGTCGCGGGGAAGTGGGGGGCAATGAACTTCACCCGCCCCTTGGGCAGGAAAACACCCCCGCCGCCTCTCACACACGCCTCGGAGCAAACTCACTCCCAGGCTCCCAAATTTTTACGAAAAGCATCCAGGGGAGGTCAGGGCTTCCGAGCGATCTGAGACCCCCCCAGAGAGGGAAGCATAATAATGAAATAATTAGGAGGGGTGAGGGCAAAACTCGGGGAGGTGGAGACGGGGGGTGGAGGAAGGGCAGGAGGATGCTGGAGCAGTTGTGGGGTCTGCTTTTCGGTCTCGGAGAGGGGAGGAGGGGGAGCTGAAAGAAGAGAAGCAGACCCTGACGCTGACACCCACCCCCCCCTCAAAAAAATTTTTTTTCCAGTCCCAGAGAAGAGGTCACCCTTCTTCAGAAAAGGGAGGGGGTGAGTCCGTCGACGAGGAAAGCAGAAAGAAATCTCCAGCGGGAGAGACACCGGTGTGCCGCCGCCGCCGCCGCCGCCCGCCGCCACCTCGGTCTCTTCGCTTCGTCCAGCCAGAGGGAGAAGCGCAGGGAACGCCGCTCTCGCTGCCAGCGCCGCTAGCGCGGCCACCACCGCCGCCGCCGCCGCGAAAGCCCCGAGCCAGAGGGTGCACGGCGTGTCCCCGGGCAGCTGCAGCGGGAGCCCGGGCACAGACCCATCCTCCGCCCGCCCGCCTCGCTCAGCTCCCGCTCCTCCCCCTCCGCGGCCGGCCCACCGCCGCCGCCGCCTCAGCCCAGCCCCGCGCCCGCCCGCGCCCGCCCCCGCCCGCGCGCGCGCGCCCGCCCCGCGCCTCCCTCGGCGCGCGCGCGCGCCCGCGGCCCCGGCCGGCTAATCACGTGGCCGACCGGGCTCCCTCCTCCCTGCCCCCTCCCCAGTTGTAGAGTGTGTAGAAAGCAAAAGGCTGGGGGCTGGCCGCGCTCGCGAGCCCAGGGCATGCGCGCTGGGGCGGTCGGGCCTGCGCACTGGGGGGCGGAGGGGACCCGGGAGCGGGCAGTGAGGGTGGCGTGGGGTGTGGAGAGGTCTGCCCCGCGTGGGATCGGCTGTGGCCCGTGAGAGTTGGCCCGCTGGGGTATGGATGCTGCGAAATGATCCCTCCAGGGGCACCGAGAATGCGTGTGCGGCACTGTCCTCTACTCCGCGCGCCCAGCCCCGTGCCCCCTCCACCCAACAACCTCCTCCAACACTCGTCCCTCGACCCCCTACCCCAGGGCCCCCTCCAGAGGCACCAGGCTGGCCTCTCAGGAGGCCCCCGGGGTATTCTCCCTGGGCGGCCTGCGCAGCGAGGGAAGGAGGGATTTCAGAGAAGGGACACAAGGGGGCTTCCTGGGGGCAGGGGGGAACCCCGACTGGAGGCGACAGGAAAGGGAGCGGGTGCCAAAGCACGGGTCTCTACTCCACTGGGTGGCACTGGGAGGTCCCACGGGCAGAGTCGGAAACTTTTCTCCCACGTGGTAGCTACAACGCGTGGCCGAGTGACCCCGCAGCCTGATGACCTCGGAGGCCTCCCCGCCTTCAAACGAGGGCCTTTGGGACGCTCGGGCGGCTTTGGAGAAGCGGGCGCGAGGCCAAGTGAGAACTTGAACCTCGGCAGTGCCGCGGGCGAGGGGGCGGGGCTGGAGGGACCAGGACCTCCCCAGCCTGAGCACCAGTTAGACCGGCAAAACTCAGTCCCTACCTCTGCGAGCTTCCTTTATTTGCGGGCAGGAGGGGGTCTTTCTGGCTTTTCCTATCAATGCCCCGCCTCTCACCGCAGTGTAGCCGATGCTTCTAAAAAGTTGTACTAGAAAGCTGACTGCAACCCAAAATTATCAGCAAAAGCGACCAGCTTTTCTGAGTAAAATAGCTGTGAGTTTTTCTGGACACTGGAATTAATCTTTGATCAGAAAGACGCTGACAGCTCTTTCTCACCATCCTGTTAAATGCCCTCTTCACGTTCTATCCAGGCACATAAATACCATGGCACATCACCCCTTACCCCAAGTAACTACACTTGGGAAGGAAGAAAAGGAGAATTAACTGACATTTGTTCATTGCTCACAATGGGCCAAACCATATCAAATGTGCACTTCAATATATTTTTGTACGTATTGCTGAAATGAGAGGGTAGAGAAACAGTAAGGACACGACAACCTGACATACCCAAGACTTGTTGACTTATTTATTCATTCAGTCATTTCTTTGTTTAATAATTATTAGGGTGTACTATGCACCAGACACAGTTCTGGGTCCTGGGAATACAGTGATACACAAAATGGAGAAGGTCTTCCCTCTTGGATTTTATGTTCTAGCAGGCAAGCCTCACTCACCTTGCTCTTCTGATGACAATTTAATAGTTGTTCATTCCGTTCAGTCCCACTCCTTCAGCATCCTCATTTCTGGATCCAAGTGTGGATCTTTATGAAATCCATGTGGGGGATGGGATGGGAAGGTGGTGGGAGCCAAGACTGGAGCCAAGAAGAGCCACCACTAAATTGTGAATAAGACTTGAGCTTTCTGCCTGTTGAGGGAACAAATCGTTTGACCTTAGGCAAGTCTCTTCTGAAGAGGTTCGATTAAACTCTCAAGAAGCTCCTCTCAAGTCTACCATTGGCCTCAAAAGATGTCATATTTTTCAGTACAGTGATTGTGGGCTTTGTTTCTTAAGGATACTGGATCTGATTCAATTTATTAGGAACACAGAGCCAACTTCCAAAATTACCAACCTAAGATAACTTAGTCTGTTACCCTCAGAGCAATTAGCTAAAACAGTATCTCTGTATAGAGTGTAACTTCTGTGTTAACTTCTAGGATGCTGTTCCGTCAGCTGCTGAAATCCAATCTGAGGATATCAAGCCCATGCCTACCAAAAAAAAAAAAAAAAAAAAGGCAAGTTCTTTGTAATATAAAGTAAGGAGCTTCTTTAGAATTTTTAGGAGTGTGCAAGTTGTAGATATTGGTAAGTTTCAAGGAAAACTAAGAACTAAAAGCAATTACAATCACTTTTCAACAAGTTTGGGGGTTGGATTGGGAAAGGTGTGAAATTGGCAAATATAATAAAAAGTATAATATTAGTGACTTTCCAGAGGAGCCCTTGGCAGCTTATCTTTAAAGAGTAATGTCTGGTAGGGGGAAAAAAGGATAGTAATGCACTGCATCCAAGAACCTTGCCTCTGGCAAGAGTAATTTGCAAATGCATTTTGGGATAATGTTTGAATGTATTTTTTTTTCAGGGTCCAAATGTAATGCTCACTGGAATTGGTAATGCCTTTTGGGTCAGAGTTTCAATTTCCTTTTATCAGAGAATGAAAATTGTTTGTGGATTATATTGCCCATATTTGTTTCTAATTCTTTATATTGTCTGTTATAAAAGCTAATGATTAATAACCACCATAAGCTAAGAACTGACTGAGTACCAGGCACTGTTCTATGTTGTATTAAAATTAAATCTCATTTTATGGCACTCATTTTAAAGTTGAGTGAACTCAGGCTTGAGACAGTTATAGAGAGTTATAGAGAGGTTATATATAGCTATTCAGTGGTAAGCTGAATTTGGTCTGAATGACTCCAGAATTTGTTCTTAATGATCATGCTGAAATTCTTTACTCTGAATGGTGCCTCAAGAAATCAAATGCTATGTATATAATACACCTACTTTGGAAAACTGGCAATATCTACTAAATTTATTTTCTAGCAATATATCAAAAGATATCTATTAAACAGTTCAGAGCAACTCTATAATAAACCCCAAACTGGAAACAACCCAAGTGCTTACCAGTACAATGGATAAATGATTGGTAATTATTTATTATTCCACTATTCCATTATATTCATATAATGGAATACTATACAACACTAAGAATGAACAGTCTACTTCCAAATGCAGTAACATATACACACCTCATAAATATAACTCTAAATGAAAAAAACAAGACACAAATAGGCAAAACTCACTTATGCTATCAGAAGTCAGGGTAGGGGAAGCCAGGATGGCTCAGTGGGTTAAGCACTTGCTTTGTAGCCCCAGGGACCAATGATTGAATCCCAACGCCAACCCCGGCCCTTGCGGACCCATATGCTGAACTGGGGAGTGCCCCCAGTTCAGTTCTCACCAGGGTAAGACCCCAGCCCAGTTCCTGCCCTGCGCAGCCCCACACCCACCTGTGGAATGAAACTATGTGGAAAAACCAATGATGTGCAATTATGGAGACTGCTCTGGGCCCTCCCACTTCTCTCTTCTCTGTCTCTATATCTGTCTGTCTGTCAAAAACAATAAAAATAAATCTTTAAAAAAGAAGTCAGGGTAATGGTTATCCTTGATGGGAGCTAATGATGGGGATGGGGCATACATAGGGCTTTGAGGCAGTTAGTCATTTTTCTTAGGGTTTGTCCCTGGTTGCCCATGTGTAGTCAGTTTGTGAAAATTCATCAAGCTGTACTATTATAACATATGTACTTGTATATGTATATCATACTTCAACAAAAATTTGTAGTGCAATATATAAGTGTGCAGGGGTATTCTTTGTGTACATACTCATATGCGTACCTATGTAACACTTTATTTTAAACTGCTATGTATTCACACAATACTGAATATACAGTGGAACACTGTATAGTAAACCAAAATAAAAGCAGAGCATATCACCAGATTTCTTACTGGGCAGAATGAAAGATTAAGCTTAAACTTGAAACTGGGCTGGTTGAATGAGCTCTTAATTCACATTAGCAAAAGCTTAGATGAATTCTTTGCCAAAAGATTGTAGCTGATAAAGAGTAAAACTAAAGAAATAACTCCAAAAGAGATTACTTGTTTACTAAGAACACTCAAGTGATTCTGGAATACACAAAGGAAAAAAACTTACATCTGTGTTCAGGAATAAGCTACTTAACACAGGAGAGCCTCTACAGTTGTGTAATCTTTTATTTGAATCGATGATTAATACTCAAACTACATCTTGAACATTCAACCTTGACTAGTTAGAGAACACCATTATAGCTCAAAGGCTGACCTGAACTCTGAGGCTTCCTCTAGCAATAGCTATTTTTGGTATCAGATTTTCTAAATCACTAGATTTTTATATCCCTATAAGTCTTGCACTTTGCACTCTGCCAACATGGCAATTATTAATACATCCTTCTTGATATTACATACTGGTATATAATATTTGGATTTAATTTATTTGGAAAATTGAATTTTTTAACTCAAAGCAGCTAAGGTTTATGTCCTGGTTGTTTATAACTTTCAATTATATTTGTGTGTACTGTCTGCCTTGAGACCAAGGTAGATTGGGGTGATTAAAATGGTTAATAGATCTATCTCTATGCCATTTCCAAATTAGCAAATAGGGAGAGGAACACATTTAACGTTCTTTCTTTAACTCTCATAGGTTGTTTTTTTAATAATAACTATTCCTGGGGAGAAGTGATAGCTTGTACTAACTGACAGGTAGCCCATTAGCAATAACATTGTTGTAACTTTGCCCTGATTATCACCTGCTGTTGTAATTTTTTTCTGCAATGGAAGTTGTTTTGTCAAACTGCAATTTTAATGTTAAACAAAAGGGTGGGAGGGGGGCAAAATGTGGTTCAATTCGCTAAATGTGCTGCTCTCTGTAATATTGTAACATAAACTTTCATCATCTCTGCGGGTGACTCTGAGGATGACATATTGATCAACCAATATTCTTCAGACTCTGCCATATGAAACCAACAAAAGATACCTGCTGGTGACCAAATGATGATCATGTAAAAAGACAGTTCTAGCAAATTTCATAAGCTTTAGATTTTTCACAAACCAACTAGTCTTCCTATCCGTTCTCAGGGAAATGCTTTCTACTTGAAGATTCACTTGACATGATCCTGTGGGAAAATTGATGGATAATCATAAGAAAAAACTGTAAATGACTCTTGAAATTTACCAATGGGAGATATCTGTATTTATTACTGATTATAACACTGAGAATCAATTTCTCTATTGGATTTGATAGATGACTTGTGAATCATGATTTTATTTTTATTTTTATTTGAAGGGCAGTAAAGATATAGAAGGATCAGATTCAGGTAAGTTAACATCATAGATGAAAAAATTATCCATCCTTTGGAATTACATGAAGAATATAATAAATTATAGCCCAGACCTAATTGCAAGTTCTTATTTACAAAATGTAGTAATTGTTTTACATTTCAGCTGTGTTCACGGCCATTTTTAGTCTGGTCCCACTTATGCTATCAACCACTTTTATTCCAGCATAAATATCTGTATGCATCCTAAGCTTGCTCTTGCCCAGAACACTTTCATACCTTCGTCTATGCTAGTCCATCACTCCAGAATCTCCTTTCTTGCCATCTGGACTTACTGAATGTCTACTCATCCATCAAGACCAATTCATCCATCAAGGCAACTCATCCGAAAAGCTTACTCAGATGCTACTTCAGTTCAGTATTAACAGCCTCTTTCCTGCTTATGTGGCGCTTTAATTTATGTATATTTTAATGTATTATTATATATTCCAAAATAATATAATGAACAATCATGCAGTCTTTCTATTAGCTTAAGAAAGAAAAAATTTCCAAAATACTTGAATGTACCTCCTCTGGGGTTTATCCTCCTTCCTCCTCCCATCCCCAGGAGATCGGAGATTGTTATCCTGAATCCCATACTTACAATTACATGGATTGCTCTATGTTTTTACTTCATTAGAGGTATCCCTTAATGTAGAATTGTACACCTGGAAACAATGTAATTGATATCAATTAATGTCACCCCAATAAATTTAACAACAACAAAAAAAGAAGTATCCCTAAACAATACATAATAGTCTTTTGCATGTTTTTAAATTTATATAAATGATATCAATCCATATGTATTCTGCTAAAACTCATCTTTTATGTTCAATGTTTTATTTGTGAGAGTTCTTGGTATTGGTACATATAGTAGTTCCTATGCATTGATTTTCACTGTTGGCTAGTGTTCCAGTGTATGATTATCCCATAACATATTTATTTATATCTTGTCAATATCCATTTAAGTTCTTTACAATTTCTTGTCATTATAAATAATACAGGTGCACAAGGAGACATACCCCACTCCCTTATTACACTGCTGTAGTGGAACTTACTGTATTCTTCTAAAATTTTATTATGTACACATCCCATTAGTGTTTTCTATCACTTGGTAGATTGGATAGGGAGTGGGTAGGCAATGGCAGGTGCTCAATAAATGTTAACTGATTTGATGACTTATCCTTTCTGGGTTCAAGTTTAGATTTTATAGACTCACACTGTTGCATTTTAATTATAGTACAGATGAAGACTTGAATGTTTTGGATTTTCTACTTCAGAAATCCTAAAAGGAAACCTGAAGGGACAGTTGATTTGGTTAGACTTAGAATTAAAATGAGCTCCTACCAAGCATCTGTCCTTAAAAATGAGTTGGTAGTATTTTTGAGTTTCTCAATGCCTCTGTCAATTTTGGAACACAGTAGATGTTTGTGATTATGAAATTATGATTATCCAGCAATCTCACTTTTCTTCAAGTGCCACTATTCTCTTGGAAGATCCTAAAAGAAAAAGCTTCTTCATCTGTGATGAAAATTTTTCAATATTCAAAACAAATAAATAAATTGTTGTTTCAACTATCCAAATAAAAATATTGCCCAGTTTCCAGAATGGGCTCATAAATGGGAATTTTTCATGAAATAGTTATTCAAATGGCAGGTCATTGATAAGAAACAATCAGAAGAAAATATTGATAATTTAAACTGTTTATGTTGTCAATATAGTTCTGCCCTATATATGTTTTCTCCAAAGTTTTATTTCTTAAATGTAAAAGAGAAATAGTACATATACAAAGATATTTACAGCATTATCATTTGTAATAAAGAAAAACCAAGAGAAAAAAGCCCAACATTTCTAAAATTAAGGATAATTAAGTAACTTAAAACATAGGACTATGTTAGAATTTTATGGAGTCATTAAAATTACACATATGATTTTATAAGGATATGTATTTGTTAAGTAATGAACATAGAATTGTACATAGTTTGTGACTACAATTGCTTTTATAATTTTAAAATTATATATTAGTTTTATAAAGTTTAGAAGGAACAAGACTACATATTATGTCGTTGCTTTATTTTAGTGGTAATATGAATGAAAATTTATTTTAAGTTGCCTTTCTTTTAAATTTATTTACTAATAAATAAAGCTTTGTAAGTATAACATTTCTTTTCAAGTGAGGTTTGTGTTTTAGGGTGACAATCTGTCCTAGTTTAATCGGAACAGAAGAATTTCCCAAGATAACAAACATTCAGGGCTCAAACTATGACCATCATGAAAACAGTGGGATAGTTGGTCAACATGCAATGTCTTTGGTTAATAAGAGAAGATGGGAATAAATTACAATATTATTTCAATTGTCAGGAAATAAACTAGATACCAGTTTGGTTACTTACTAGAAATTATTTATATTTAAAACTCTACTGTTCCACATTAGGGCTAATCTTGGAAAACTGCACTCAAAGTCATAAAGACACAAATTTCTATTAATTACATCTTCACCTGGTATCTATTTCTATTTCAACAAATGAAATTACTCTCAGCACACATTAATTGACATAATTACTGAAACACCAAAATCAGATTAGCCACTGTAGCTCTAAGAAAAAAGAAATCATTGCTCCAGCAAATTGCAAGTGTTAAAAAGGGCTTGAAAAGGTTGTTCAACTTGTAGATAGTTTTAAATAAAGCTAATAAAACATGGCTATTTCATTACTCATTCATGAGACAGTTCTGGGTTCTCAATGGTATATTTTAACTATATTGCAGCTTAATAGTAAGTCTTTATAATATCTTACACTTTGTTGATTGTTCTTGTAATCTTCACTGTGCATGTTTTATGTGGCATAGCACTCCTGTTCGAAGACAAATTGTTATCTATTATCTCTTTTCCTAATTAAAAATCACACAGTTATTCTAGAAGCACAACAGCAGCAACAATGACATCTTTGTATTTGTAAAAACCTTATTTTTCAAATTCCTGGCTCTTTTTCTTAAAACATTGGCATCATGGTAAAACATTGTTTCCCTGGTATGGGTTCAAATTGTCGATAAATTAGAGAAAAACGAAGGTAACAAAGGGAGATAGGTTAGGGTAAATGCACAAGGCAAAAAAAAAAAATGTCTTTGCTAAGACTTTTTTATTTCTATTTCTTGAATACCCAAAATTTATTGTCCATGGTCTTACTTCTTCATTTGCAATGCCAGATTGTTCTTGTCACTTAAAATGTAATCTCTTGCACAATTCACTTTTCATGCTCTCTGTTCTGGCTACTATACTATTATTAGAATATCTTTGCATTTCAGGATCTCTTATCAAAGCTCATTAGTATTCTTTATTATCATCATAATTCTTGCTATTATTACTTATTTTTGCTCTTCTATACAAACTGTTTTCTCTTTATTGCAACATTTGTTTTGTTCTCCCTATCATTAATAGCTAGTCCTAAACATTAGTATACAAATCTTCTTTTGTTGAAAATTAACTCTAATAAATCAGAGAAACACAAAAAACAAACAAACATAGACATTGTGGTTCAAGTTTTCAACATTAAAAGACATGTGTTCAGGGGATGCCAGAGTAGCTCAGCAGGTTCAGTGCTTTCCTTGCAACAGTGAGGTCCAGGGATCAGAGTTCTGGCCCCAGCCTGTGAAAACCCACGTGCTGAACTGGGGTGCAACTGGTAACCACTGAATGGTGGCAAAGGTTCTTGCCTCACATGGGGGAGGCCCCCAGTTTGGTTCCTGCCCTACACAGCCCCACATCCACCTGTGTAGAATGAAACTGTCACAGCTAATGATATACAATTATGGAGACTGCTCTGGGCCCTCCTCCTTCTCTGTCTCTCTGTCTCTTTCTCTCTCTCATCTTTTCTCAAACAATAAAGAAAAAAGCTGTGTTCAGATTCTTTGTTATTCTTACTTGATCCCATGGAATCAAACACTTCATGACCAGTAAATTCTATTAGAAAATTTTCTTCTCTGAAATTATTAATTCCTAATTGTTTTATACTAATAATACCTTAATTATATCTACCAGAAATATAGTAATATTGCAGCAAAAAAAATAACAGGGGAAAAAATAAAGAAGGGAAGCTGTTACCATAAAAAAAAAAATTATGCTTTGTATTTGTATTATATGTGCCCATTATTCTTAAGCCCTAGGTCTTGCCTCATACTCTGAAGAAATTGCAGACACAGAAACAGTAAGTGTGTCTGTTCTGTTCAACACCTAACAAAAGTTTACTCTTCTTAATTCCCACATTAGGCACCCCAACATCAGCCGTAACTTAATCCTGCTCAAAATACTAACAGCATGTTAAATTTTCTCTTTCTACCTCAGCACATCACACACAAACACACACTCACACACACTCACACACACCACCAGTGTTTATCTGTGGTCTCAAGTCCACACTGACCAATTCTTTCCTCCATCTTCCAGAGATGTGTTAATTATTCTGAATCACTTTTGTAGAGGACAATAAAAACATTGTAATCTTACAGCCACCATTGTTGATAGATGCCAAAACCTTTGGGAAATAGGATAGTAACAAAGTCTCAGTGTCACTCCCAAGTTTGCTTATTATAATAATTGTAAGGGGAAACGGAATTTTAAAGTTGCAAACTTTTGGTGACTATCACCCCAAATGATCAAACGCTGTATCACCTATTATAACATCACATACCTCTGATGTGATATACTGAGAACACAATACCTATATAAAATTTCTTCTAAAAATCTTTAACCTGGGGGAAGCTGGGATGCTCTATGGGTTGAGTACTCACATTGCAGCCCCGGGGTCCAAGGATCAAGTCCCGGTCCCGGCCACGGTCCTGGCCCCAGCCACAGCCCATGCAGACCCATATGCAGAACTGGGCTGTGTCCCCCACCCCATTTCAGTTCCCACTGGGGCGAGCTTCCCATGTGAGAGGCCCCTGGTTCAGCACCTACCCAGGGTGTGTCTCTCATGTGGAATGAAACTCTGTGGAAAAAAAAAATTGATGATGTGCAACTATGGAAACTGCTCTGGGCCCTCCCCCTTCTCTTTGTCTCTCTCTGTCTCTGTCTGTCAAAAACAATACAATAAATCTTTAAAAAATAATGAAAATCTTTAACCTGAATCTAATCATTAGGACACAGGTAGGCATATCTAAAGTAAGTGACATTCTCCAAAACAACTGGCCTGAACTCTTCTAAAAAGTTAATATCATGAAAAACAAACAAACATATGGCTGGAAATTACAAAACAAGAGAGAGGTAGAGAAGACAAATGAATGCAAGAGATAATCCTTGATGGGATCCTAGAATATTAAATCAATCAATCAATCAACCTGCAAAGACATTATTGGGACAATTTGGGGAAATGTGAATATAGAGAATATTTTTAAATAATAGTATTGAATCAATGTTCAATTTCTCAAAGAACTGTCTCGTGATTATGTGAGAGAATGTCCTCCCCTCCCCCCCTTTTTTTATTGTTAAATTTAATGGGGTGACATTGGTTGGTAACAATTAGATAGTTTCCCGATGTACAAGTCCACGTCACATCACCCATGCATCGCATTATGTGCCCACCTCCCAGAATCAGGTCCCCTTCCACCACCATATATCTGGTGCCCACTCCCACCTCCCCCCACAACTCTCCCTCCTCCCTTCTCCCCCTTCTCCAGGTAACCACCAAACTATTGAGTGTGTCCATAATGCTGGTGCCCTCTCCCACCTCCCCTCCCTCTCTCCCTCCCCCCTCCTCCCCTTCCCTCAGGCAATCACCAAGTTATTGGGTGTGTCCATAGGTCTCTGTGTCTTTGTAACTTTCAGTTTTATATTCCACCTATAAGTGAGGTCATATGTTTCCG